>VDFB02150781.1:0-11853 GCA_007258455.2 Sequoia sempervirens
AAGGAGGGAGCTCACTTTGGTGGAAAAAAATGTCAGCAATCATTCCTTGAATTAGGGATGCTATATAATTCAATTTTGGAATAGGGGAACCATAGCTTGTTGCAATGCATTTTGAAGCATACTATGGTATGTAGGTGAGGCTTTAATAAGGTCCCATAATGATGTCTTAGTGTAGTGTAGGAAAATTTATACCCTTTCATTTTCACACTTTTTTGGGCCCACCTTTTTTTATTTACCCCTATTTATGTCTTAATTGGTCCTATTTTTCATCCACCAGCCTAATAAATTATATATTTTTATGGATAATCCCGACACATGTATCAAAGGGATAAGTGATAATTTACTAATTTTGGTTGTGTCCCTAATTTTTTGACTAGTGATAGGACACCACCTAGGGCATCTTTGTCCCCCAAAGGTCTTGGGACCCTGATTTCAAATACACCTTAAAAGGGCCACTTTTTGGAGTTTGTGTCCTGAGTTTCAAGCCTCGGGTCTAAGACACCACCTAGTGTGTCTTAGTCCCCCTCAAATCATTTTCAGGATTTAGTTTCAAATATTGGTGGGATTTAGCCTTCTCTAATTAATGAATTCACGTGTCATATTTTTGTGGATTTTAGGATATTAAGCATGGATAAGTATAAATACAAGGTTCTTTCACTCATTTTATCATCCAAGAATCCAATACTTTTGTGATAGCATTCTTAATAGCATAATTGTGTTCACAAAAGAATTCAAGAGAAATTAATCAAGAATTTGGAGTCATCATCAAGATTCAAGCATCATATCAAGGACATACTTGCATCATGTGTGTTTTTGAGCTAACATTTGTGATGAAAGGTTTTTTTTCAAGCAAGCAATTCAAGTCAATATCTGTCAAGCATTCCTTTGATTCAAGATCTACATCCAAGCTAGCCACCTCACATAGGTTTGAAAATTTCGTAACAAGGGTTTTGTGAGTTGCAACATAGCACTTTGTTCATTCATCATTACCCTTCATTATTATATTCATTCCAAGGTTTAATTACCAACAAGGGGTTTGACCAAGGAAAACCCCCATTTACTAACAATCAACAAATTTTTCCTCTCTTGTGTGTTTGTGTTTGCAAATTTAGGTTGAAGAATTGAATATCATTTGAAGTGCAAAGTTGAATTGCAAATTTTTCATCTTCATGGAAACTCACTTACATGTCATATCTAGAAGTTTCAAGACCTGAGATCTAAGAAGAAGGAAGTACAGACATTGGACCTCGGGATCACATTTAGAGATTTCATAAATTTAAAATGGGACTAAGTTGGTAGTAAGGGAGTCTTAGTCCTCCCAAGGGTATTTTGTAGAGATTATTCTAGATTCTATTCTAACATACAAAGATTTCATATTTTCCCCAAAAAACAATAGGACTAAGACAACAGTAAGGGTGTCTTAGTCCTCCCTAGAATATTTTGACAACATTTTTGCATTTATGAATTCCTCATCACATTTCCAAACTTTCCAAGTACACACACACTAACTTGTTGCTTAATTTCATCATTTAACTTGCATTACTAGGTTTTGCGAGTTAAATGTTAAGTTATCTTTCCCAAGATTTTGCTTGGTGGTGAACCCCTCAGAGCCTAAAGGACCCCTTCCTAGGTCTTCCTTGTAGAGAATTTCCTCTCCTTTGGGTTGATAGTCAATCCAATTATGGATCAGAGGACATTCTTGAATGGAAATTGAAGAATATTGGTGTTAAATGACCTAGGTTATGAAGCACCCATTCCCATATTGTTCATTTTGGTGAACCTATCATTTTGGACATTCATTTTTCTGATTTGGGTTTCATTAAGGTCCTAGATCTAGTTACATTCATTATTACATTACATCTTGCATTAGTGAAAGTGAATCTATCATTTCTCATATTTGCATTAGTGAAAGTGCTTATAGGTTGCATTTCCTCATTCTTGCATCAATTTATCTCATTGAAAAACTGAAAAGTGCATTTTCAATCATCCTAATTGCATTTGTCAAAATTGTTATTGCATTCAAAGTTGAAAAAAATTGCATTCAAATTTTTATTCAATTGTTTGTCATTAGTCACTTTTTCTTGCATTCATTTGCACACTTTTATGTTTCTAAACATCAGGTCTCTAGGTGGGAAACTTGGAAACACTATAAACAATCCAAATTTTTCTCTTTCTCTTAAAAGAACCTCTACTAGGACTAAAATGCTATTACTGGTGTCTTAGTCCCTCTGTGGTTTTTTGGCTCAAAACCTTGTCTAAGTTGTTTTTTGTTTGTTCCAGTTTCTGGAACCTCAAAATTTCATTAGTAGGATGAAGATTCCTTTACTAGCATCTTAGTAACTATGGACTTTGACTTTGCAATTTTTCAAGGTTTGAAATTGCTTTTATATGCTTTTGTTTGTTTTCATTGGCTATTTGTATTAGTGGGTTGACTTTCTATTTCATGCATTTTACTAAATCTACCTTAAAGTGCTTCATTCCATACATTTCTTCATTCCAAATTTGCATTCACAACATTTCATTGCGTAGTGTAATCAGTAAATTACCTTGTTTCAAATTTGAAAATTGCATCTACACGTTTCATTTTAGGTGTTTATATTGCATTTTCAGTTAGCATAGTTTACTATTCAAAAATGTTAGTATATATCTTTTCCAAGTTTTCAAAGAAAAAGTTATTAAATAAGCATGTTAGTCATTCACTCAATGCATTTCCTAGTTATGAGGGTCTCTTAGTGAAAAAGTTGATGTTTGCCTCAAACATATACCCCCTCTTATCTCTCCTATTTATGGGAATGATATGATAGAAGAGAATATAAGCATAGATAACCATGATGATCATGATTTTTCTTCTCCTAATACCTCTCTTGTTAGTGATGAAGGTATCTTGGTGAAAAAGATACAATCATTGAAAATCATGGGGGTCTTTTTTGTCCTTCTCCTCATCCCTCTGGGAAGATATCTTGGCACAAGAGAACGAAATTATAGGCACATTCCTAAACTTTACCTTACCTACTCTTCATTCATCCCTTTCTTGTGAGAATGTCCTAGTGAAAGAGGATGAAAACAAAGATAAACATGACAATCACAACTATTCCTCTCCTATTAACTAGCCTAGTTGTGAAGATGATACTTTTATTGGTGGGAATCTTATGTGTCTCTCTTCCCCTAGGAAATAAATTATTGAAAAATATATTCCAACCATTGATCATCCCCCTACTTGTGATGAAGTCCTTTTCGAAGAACCAATCCTTGAATTTCAAGAACATTTGGTTTGTATTTCTCCTCAAAACTCTCATATTAGGGAAGATATCATGGTAGAAGAAAATGGGAACATTGAAAATAGTAATTCCTTAGATGAAGATGATGAAGTAACATTAGACTCCTCTTTAGTAAGATATCATGAAAATAAGGATAATTCTTCTAAGGTTATGCACATTAGATACCCCTTGGAGTAATCTCCCAAGCCTAAACTTATCATTTATCCACCCTCTCAAAAACCACAAGTTCAAAACAAACCTGTCCTTATCCTTGAACAACCTAGGAAAAATGTTTCATAGAAACTAAGTTACAATACCATTTCTCATACATACAACACTAGGAATAATCTAAAACCAAGACAAAAACCTTCAACATCTCTCCCATTTCCTAATCCTATCTTGCCTAACACCCTCGTTTTCCTTCACAGAGTGGAAAGGAGGAACAACTTAAGAATAATCATGCTAACATATCATTTATGGGACATTATTCAAGCCTCCCCTCATTATCATAACATGATTCAAAATTCTTTACAACAATTTCCTATCCCTTCTAATGCGTAATCAAATGACATAGAATTAGTGATTCAAGGAATAAAGGTTGACATTGTTTTGGACCAAAGTGAGCTCACTCCTTTGAAAGTACAAAAAAACATGATGATTTCATGATAATAGTTCACCACAAGGAAAGAGGTATAAATCAAACCCTTGTTGAAAATGGCTCGACCCTTTTGGATAGGTTGATCGTGGATAAATAAAAAATTTGATCTGATTCTTTATCTATTAATGGACTTACCAATGTAGTAAACAACCACTCGGTGTGATCACTTTGCCTATCACAACTGAAAAGGCCATATTAGAAACACTGATCCATGTTATGCCTCATGATCTTTCTTATAACCTCCTTTTAGGGAGGCCATGGATTCATGAAATGAATGGTTTTCCTTCTAATATTCATCGTAAAATGAAGTATGTCTACAACAACAAAGTGTAGACATTTGATGCTCATCTTGAGCCTTATATTTTTCTACAACTTGAGAAAAAGAAAGAGAACCCCTTGAAAAACATTAACACCAACTACACAAGTAGAACCTATGCAACAAAAGGAAAAGGAAAAGCATATTGAGGAAATTATGAAACTATTAGAAGATGATTGGGGTTCCTTAAACTTCAAACCAGCATTCATGGGAGAAAACAAGATCATAAACAAAAATTCAAATAAGGAAAAAAAAAAATTGATGATGCCAACACAAAATTTGAAAGACCCTTCAAAAACATCCACCTCAACCACTTTAGAAGAAAAAGAAAATTATACAACAAACTTCGATGAAAATAACTATCAACAACCACCAAATCCTAAATAAATGAAAAATCTTTATGGAAAAGGTTACAAACTTATGAAACAACTTGGATACAGTGGAAAATGATGTGGTGCTAGAGAACAAGGTATACATGTCCCTATAGAGCCTAACACGCATGAAAAAACCTATGGTCTTGGTTATTTTCCTTTCATAGAAATCAAACCATCAAACAAACCTTTACTCAATATCAACACTCTAACAAAAGATTCCTCTAAACCAACTTTAACATTAGTGCATCCTGAATTGATAGACACTAGTGGTATCGATTATTATCCTTTGAAAGAAATGAAACGAACAAAGAAATCTTTGCTTAATGTAAATGTCATCTCACAAAACACCAATGATTTGAATCCATTAGATTTTATTACAAGAATTCATTATGTTCATATCATAGAGTTTATGGACATGCTACTAATTAATGTAAGGCTTTAAGTGGTAAAATTCAACATCTTAAGGAGTGTTGTCCCTTGTGTTGATGCACCTAATTCCTCTAATTGAAACAATTTTTACACAATCATGTTTCTCATCAATCATTTCAGCTCACCCTTGCCCTACACTAAGTTGGGGAAAGGGGTTAGTTAGCCTTCTTCATGTATGTCACTTGTCATTGCCTCTTCTAGCCAGTTAAATTCCTTTGATGTATATGTAAGAGAAAGTTTGGGATGTGGATGAAATTCTTTAAGTTGGCTCATGTGATGTACTAAGTTATACATTTTTGGGGCAACCCTTTCCATTCTCATGATGTAGCTTATTGGAAACATATGAATTGGAATAGGGATTTCTAAGTAATCTCTCATGTCTTCTTCTACTTTAAATCAATTGTTGACAGTAATGATGTTAGCAACTGCTTTAAATTGGGGGCATACATTGACACTCATGTTTCATTGTGTGATTTTATTTCTTCATGCGATGCGTTCCTTTCTTGGTGATGTCATTGGGTTTGATTTCCTCTAAGATCATGATATTTCTTTAACTTGTCCTCTCTTAGAAACATTAAGTACAATGTTCCCTAAGATGAGACCTTAAATTTTTCCTCTCTTGGAGACATTAAGCACAATGTTCACTAAGATGAGACCTTGCATGAACTTAGAAAAATCCGTTTGAACATCCCTCTTTCTTGTTTCATGCATTTTTTTACCTTATTAAAGTCATGGAGGTGTGGCCTTGATATGGTTTCCCAGGGCTTACCTAGTGGATAACTAGCTTTTCTAACCTTTGTGAGTGTGCATTTTCTTTTTTTACTTATCATAGTCATGGGGGTATGACTTTGATATGGATCTCTTGGGGCTCAACTAGTGGAAAAATAGCTTCACAATCCTTTATGAGTATGTGTTTTTTGTTTTCATAGTGGACAATGCATTCCACTTGTAAACCTTCTTTTGAAAAATAGCCTATACCTAGTCCACAATGCGTTGGACAACTAGTGGAAGCTTGATCCTTGGCATTTTTCATTTTCCTTTTTCCTTCTTTGATGGTGTATGTTTGCAATCTGGTTATGGTTTCATATATCATCTGCAAGTGTGTTCCTATGTGCCTAGGTTGGTTTGTCATAGGATCTTGATCATGGGTGCTTGGCAACCCTCTTGGTTATTGTCATCACATCTTACTAACATTTGTATATTTGAACCCCTCTTGATTGTGTGGTTGGCTACTTTAATGTGAGTTTGAAGCAAGTTCTTTCTCTCACTAAAGTGGGGGATAAATGTAGTGTAGGAAAATGCATACACTTGCATTTTCACATTTTTTTGGGCCTTCCTTGCTTTATTTATCCCTATTTATGTTGTAATTGGTCCTATTTTGCATCAATAATCCTAATAAATTATATATTTTTTATGGATAATCTTGACAAACATCAAATGGACAAGTGATAATTCACTAATTTTGGTTGTGTCCTTAATTTTTGGATTGGGACTAAGATGCCACTGAGGGAATATTTTTCCCCCAAAGGTCTTAGGATCCTAATTTCAAATACACCTTAAAAGGACAACTTTTTGGAGTTTCTACCCTGACTTTCAAGCCTTGGGGCTAAGACACCTCCTAGGGCATCTTAGTCCCTCTCAATATATTTTTGAGATTTAATTTCAAATCTTGGTGGGATTTAGTCTTCTCTAATTAATGAATTCATATGTCAGCTTTTTGTGGTGTAATTTTAGGATACTAAGCATGGATAAGTATACATACAAGGTTCTTTCGCTCATTTTATCATCCAAGAATCCAATACTTTTTTTAGAGAATTCCTAATAGCATAATTGAGTTTACAAGAGCATTCAAGAGAAATTCATCAATATTTTGGAGTCATCATCAAGATTCAAGCATCATATCAAGGACATTCTTGCATCATGTGTGTTTCTAAGCTAACATTTGTGAGCTAGGGTTTTGATTCAAGCAATTAATTCAAGTGAAGATTTATAAGGCATCCCTTTGATTCAAGATCTACATCCAAGCTAGCCACCTCACAAAAGTTTGTAGATTTCATAAAAGGGTTTTGGTGAGTTGCAACATAACACTTTGTTCATTCATCATTTCCCTTCATTATTCTATTCCATTCCAAGGTTTAATTACCAACAAGGGGTTTAACCAAGGAAAACCCCCATTTACTAACAATCAACAAGTTTTTCCTCTCTTATGTGTCTATGTTTATAGATTTAGACTGAAGAATTGAACATCATTGGAAGTGCAAAGTTGCAAAGTTGCATTGCAAAGTTGTCATCTTCATGAAAACTCACCTACAGGAATGATTTAGAAGTTTCAAGACCTAAGATCTAAGAAAAAGGAACTGCGGACATTGGACCTCAGGATCACATTTAGAATTTCTAAAAGTCAAAATAGGACTAAATTAGTAGTAAGGGCATCTTAGTCCTCCCAAGGGTATTGATCATGCAAAAAATTGGCAAGGTAACAACCCTTTGTGGGAAACTCTAGGGGAATTATTGTGCTAAACTGACTGACCTCTGGATTTTTAAAGAAGTTGGCTTCTTTTTTAATTAGTTTTTTGGAATGGGAAAAGGAAGCAGATATCAAAATAAAGGATCTAACAAAGGAAATATGCCAAAATTTAGATAAAAGGCATGATAATCCTATCTTTTGGATATGATCTAAGGGCATGCTTAGTAATTTACCATGTTCTAAAATAACAAAAGTTAAAGATTGAGGCATGAACAACTCATTCAATGACATAAAATAGTTTTCATACCCATTTACTGAAAAGAGGAGTCAAAAGACATGATCTAAACTAGCAAACTTGCATTCAAATTATAGAATTTTGGAAAATAAACCATTCAAAAAATAATAGCATAGTATAAAGTTTATCAATAGCATAAAAAAATAGAGAGGTCAAACAATGAAATAGTTAGTGATTTTTTGCAATAATCTAAACAATAAAAATGCTTGGTGTCTCTCTAAAATCCTATAATTATTGAGCTCGTGGAACTTGGGACATGTAACATGTAATCTTTGAACCCCTCTTCAAAACCAAAGAGAAGTATATATAGTGAGCCTCCCATTTTTTGGTGAGTAATAACTAAAAATATTTAGAATCTTGAGCAATGATGTTGAAACAATTATTCTCCTCAACCGTTGTAACAAAAAAGGTTTGGGCCATAGCATTTGGTCATCTCCCCTCTAGGTGCATCCCTTGTGAATGATAGTAGTGTTCCTATGCAAACAAGTGTCCCCAATCAGTTTAGGTAGTTAGAACATGTGGCAACATATCGAAGCCCATTGTTCACTCCATCCTATGTGTCGAAGAAGCATCTGCAAGGAGATAGATGGAAACATGGCACAGGTTGTGGTTTATTCTTCCCTCCCCTCATTGAAAGCTTTCACTAGGGTGACATGTAGCAACAATGTTTACTATAGATGCCACTTGTGGGGCCTACTCAATATTTATGCAAATGGGAGCTAAATGGCACATAGGCAAGGACTGATGAGGAATTGAAAGGAAGTAGCTAAAATAGCCCACGGTGAAGACACATGGGAGCCCATCGGGGGTTGATAGAAGAGCGAAGGAGAGAGTTCCCTTGAGGAGAACTGAGCGAACACATGGCAAAGGTTGGTGATTTTTTTATCAAAAATGGGTCATCGATATTCATTGAAGGTATGGGTCAGTACATAGCAAAAAAAAACCTGAAGGGAGCATGCTAAATTTTGTATTCATAGCTTCTCACAGCTATTAGGGGCATTTCTCTTGAGGAATGAAGCACCCAAAATTTTCTCTAGTGCACAGACTAGAGCACCATCCATTGGGTGACAAAATTAGAGCCTAGAAAGGGCTTCTTGTAGGGGTGGCCAATCATCTTTCGATGGTCTTGATATATTACAAAAATTTTCATGTGCTTCCCCTAGGTCGAGCATTTCTTTATATGGCAACACCTTAGTTAAACTCACCCCTTCCTTATAATGGAAAAGTAGCTACACAAGAGGATGAATGATACCTTCAATTTCTATTGTAGGAGACTAGATGAAATCCTAGAAAGTGGCTAGGTCCCACTCCTTTTCTTCAATCTTTTGTGCAATTTTCTCAGCTATGGCGATTGACCCATGTTCAAGAAATGGAGACAGTAGGCCCATTTCAACTAGTTAGGAGAACTTTTCCTGCATGCCATCCATAGTTTTTTTCAAAGTAGTTATGTAGGCCTTAGTTTGCAGGAAGATAGAGTGGCAATGGATGAACCTATATACCATTTGGGCAGGAAGATATCGATCTTCAATTCAATCTTCCACCAAGTCTTCATTAGAGACCATGTATATCTTGCTAGGAAAAATCTTCACCTCAAGGGCCTTCTATATGATGAACTTGGGGAATTGCTTGATTGTTCCATGAACCTCCTAGCTCAATTTTGTTGCATTTGAGATGAACCAGAGCATTGACTATAGTGTTAGGAAAAAGGCCTTAATCTTTTCCTATTATGAAATGTATAATTATTGAGCTATTGGGATGAGGTCTAGCTGCACAACAAGGGCTTGGGGAATTCTCTTTAGAAGGGAAATCTCCACATCCTTTGAGCTGGTATTCTTTATTAATTTCACAATTCTCTTTTTTGTGGATGCAAGTTGCTCCCCAAAGCTACTTATATGTTTAAACCAATTCTCCTCAGCTCGGGCATGGTTTTCCAACCTTGTGTCAAGAGATGACTTCATCTCTTGGAGCTCCCTTTCTAATTGGGCCTTTTAGCCTTCAAATTCCATTTTCTATTTCTCTAATTTCTTCTCATGTTGAGTGCGCTAAGCTACTAACACTTCATCCTTTTATTGCAGATTCTGCTTCATTAGGGCCAATTGGCTTTGATATTCTTGGTTCTTCCTTCACAACTGATTGAGCAAGATGGGATTGATGGATTGGGATTTCTTGAGTTCTTCTTAGAGTTTTCTCCACTCCAACTCTTCTACCCACGCTTTCTTTGATAATTTTGCAACTTCTACTTCTAGTGATTTCTCTTTTGTCTCCAAGAAACTAACCCTTTCTTTCACAAGCTTCAGCTACTCCTTTTTCTTTAACTGGCAACCAGACTTGAGGAAGTATGTTGTCACCACCCATTGCATTTCCTCCATCATTTTTTCCTTGTCTTGTTGTTAGGCTGCATTCAAATTGAGTCCCATGGAATAATGTAATCATTTGGTAGCATCTCCCCCTGAGGTTTGGTAGTGTTTAGGTACATGGTGAAAAAAATTAGCATTCCTTGCACCTCATTGTACACCATATACACATTCGGCTTTGCATCCCTTTTGTCATCATTAGCCTTTTCTTTTGCATTTAGAGAGTCTACATGTTCTTTGTGGCTTCTTCTTGGGCTATGAATTCAGATGGAAACTAAAATATCCTGCTACCAAAGGGTACACAGGGAGGTAGGGAACAAGGGAATGTAAGTGTGGTAGGCCCCTATTTTTTAATCTTCTGGAGAGTAATAGTCTATGGGGAGAAATAAGGAACTTGCTAGAGTTTGGTTTGTAAACCAGTGAAAGGGCTCATTGGTTGCCATGGTGATGGGGTAGTCATTGTAGAGTATGTTTGTTGGGCATATTAGGTCAGACCTGAGGTAGTAGTAGCAATGGGGGTACCAATGGTGCCTAATCCTTCAGAAAGAGAGGTGAGGAGACATTGAGCAGTGATAGGTAGTGTTCAGGTTTTCAGAGGTGTTAAGATAGATATCCCTATCTGGGCGAACTGGGAGAAACCTCTCACAAACATTTTGGTAGGGGTAGAGAAGGCAGGGCCTTCACTTGTAGTAAGGGGAATTGTAGGAATAAGAGAGGATACTAAAGATTTAGAAGTGAGAAAAGAATGAGCAAACCTTACCTATTGACTAAATAGTAGTGGTGCTCTTCTTGTTGTTGGATCCTCACTTGCTTCAAACTCTTGGATTTTTGGGAGAACTTGGCCTGTGATGGGTTCTTGCAAACCCTCTCCCATAATAACTTTTGTGTGCTATCGTTTAGGGGGCGAGGAGTCTCTAATCTCCATAGTCTTTGGTTGTTGTTGTTGGGACCCTCTTGTTGCTTTCGAGTCCAAGGTAACCATCCATGAGGATCTTGATATATGCAGTCACACATTTGAAGCAACATAGGTAGGCTACCATGTGGTATTCTTTTGTTGAGCGGAGGACGTTGATGTATTGGCTTCCTTCGCCACCTACTCTTCTTCTTCATCAAGGTCATTGCCTCTACTAGCACTTGAGTTGGAAGTAGGATGCTCATCATCCCATAGCTTTTCAAACTGTTCATCATCCTGGATGCTTTCATAAGGTGCATCAAGTTGGTTTGTCTCTTGGTGATACACCCAAAAGGCTCTAATCCTTTCTATACTCCATTCTTCTTCCTTTCTCAACCTATTGAACAGGGATTTTCCAATTTTGCAGTTCTCATCATAATTTTTCATAGTGAAGTAGAATCTATACCATGGTGGCCTATTGTCTTCTATGAGAATATGGATCAAATCAACCAATAATTCATCTTCATCCTCCAGTGGGTTGCACCTCTTTTACCAATAAGGCTGAGAATTGTGAGTTACCTTGATATGCTCATATGGTAGATCATTGAAAGGGTTGTAATTCCATTTTTCACAGATCATTACCAACCCTAGATGAGCTAAATTATCCTACAAAAGTGGTTGTTTCTACTTATTTTTCATGACCACTATTTTGAAGCTTTGCGAACAGGTGAAGAATCCCTTCCTCTTGTCTTTTTCACTGCAGAAGTAATGTCAATAATGCATGCCTATCAAAAGATTTCAAGGACTAGTA
>VDFB02150782.1:0-20982 GCA_007258455.2 Sequoia sempervirens
AAAAAAAGGGATTATCGATGAATTCGTAGGCGTGTGGACAACACTTGGGATCTTGGAAAAGAGGGTTATAGAGAAATGGGGAGACACTCTCAACAGTCAAATGCTTCCTAATGGTTTTTTCATGTTTACCTGCCCAAATAAGGAGACGAAAGATTTAGTTGTCAAAGGCAGTCCCTTTTTCATGGGAGAAATTCATCTTTTTCTACAAGGTTCATTCAATACTTTGATCCCATCCATTATGTTGTTGTAAAAACTCTGGTTTGTCCTCCATACGCAAGATTAGAGGTGAAGTATTGAGGGTTCAAATCCCATGGCTACTCACTTCTAGGTTGAATGTTTATCAAGAGTAAAAGGAGACTTCTTCAACATGACAACCCAAAAAAACAAGCGGTCAAACTCAACATGGTTTCCACTATGTAGCAGGTTCAAATCTCACTCCCAAAACTTGAACAAAGAACCCAAATGGCTCCAATGTGACCGTAGTTTCAAATCTTGTCTCAAAAACCCTAATGTAGGTGGCTAGAAAGGTTCTAAAAATGCATGTGAAATCAAATTCAGACGTGACGAATATATTGCCGCTCTACTTATTGCAAAGCCCCATCATGCGAAAAAATGCCATTCTAGTTGACGCATGTGTTGAGCCACGTCGCTTCTCCCTCACACTACTCTAGTCACCACTTGCACACATTCACCAACAATTTTTTTGGAAACCTAGAAACCTCGGGAGGTCGCAAAGTCAATCCTAGGGGAAGCCTAATGCCAAAGGGTGGCCTCAATTCAATGCCATTGAAGAGGATTGCTCCTATGATGATGACATCTATGGCTAAAAAAAGGGATTTCATTCCAATGTTATGTCATTTTGTTCCTTTTGTGTTTTTCCTTGCTCTTTGTTGTGTTTTCTGTTGCTTTGAGGCACGCCAACTGCCCTTTCATTTCCCAGGTCTCAATTAAGGTATATGCTTTCATTCAAATCTTGTACATTTGCACTCAAATTTGTTTACTTTTATAACTAGACACTTACAATTTAAATAAGTAGGTACACTTCTTTACACTATTGTTTGTTTTTTGATAGTGGAATTCTTTAATTTCTTTTATGTGTAGAGTATAGTTTTTGGTAACTTTTATATGGGAGCGGGGGTTGATGAAACAAGTGTATCCATGAAGATGGTGTCTTGCAATCTGAAAGTGAGTGTTTACAATCCAACAACCTTTTTTACAATTCATGTAGATTCTACATCCGTGGATTTGATCTACAACCTATTACCTATTGCCATGGGCTAGGTGAGCAAAAAATTGTAGAATTTATTTTTCAATCTCTTCAATTGCATTCTTTCCATGCTATCCCCAAATCTCATTTCTGCTAAGAGAACTTTTAAAGTTATAGCATGGCCAACATGCTTCATGGAGATCCATTTTAGCTTGGATTTTCCTAACATTAGGAGTTATCCAAAGACTTGGGATAATTATTGTGTTTTGATATCCACAAATAAATTAACCACATCAGGTGATTGCAATGCAAAGAATTCGATACCTTGTCTCTTGGGTTCCTCCTAAAATGTGTTGGGTTTGGGTAAATTTTTATATGTGCTAGCAATAGTCTATGGAGTTTAATTGTGGCACATTAAGAGGGTAGACTACGAATGAATAGAAATGAGTTGGTATCACTTATGTGCAACACATTATTTTGTTACCATTTTTGCCCATACTTTTGGAGAGAGTATTTTTTCTTAAAATTGTATATAGTTTGTTTAAGATTTTTTTTTATTTGCATTGACCAAATCAATGTTATAGTTCATTCCTATACAATGACATTAGTAATATTTTTATGGAGTGTGACTTGCATCCAAATCCACTAGGTGATGTGTATGTTTAGAAGTAGTAGCCTTATCTGTCAAACTTTAAGTCCAAAAGATTGACAAATAAATTTTTCAATGTGGATGTAGTTGTAAGAATACCATCAATCAAGAAAGAGCTAGCATACTATGCCCATAATGGTCGAAGGGAAGAAGATTTCTTTGTATGAAACAAGTGGGAGCTTGAGTGATTTTGATGCAGATGGTGACATTTCTTTGGAACTTGTAATTGACATATGATCAAGAGCTTATGTACTAAGTAAATTGGTTAAGCCCAAGTTCCAGAAAGACATCCACTATAATTTTGTAGAGGATTCAAAGACATTGAAGCCCATAAGGTCACTACAAAAGGATTTCCAATATGATTAACATGCTCATTGGTCATTCTCATTGGATCATTTAGATTTGGGTTTGCAAGTTACTAGAATTGTTGGCACAAATCAACATTTTTAGCAATTCAAGGTAAGCTAATTGTATATGATATCTCACATACAGGCCTATTATTGCAATGGTATATATTTCTCTTAAGAAAAACTAAGGCTCAACAATTTCTATTTTTCATTTGTTCTATTTCATAAAGCTATATGCAATGGCAAGTCATGAATGTCATGTAATTGCTCTTATCACTTATTCAAGAACATGGCATAATTGTATACTTTATTTGTACTTCCTACTAGTTGGGTTTGATTGTGTTTAGGTTTTAATTTTCTAGAAATTTAGTTAATAGTTCGTTTGTTGATTTTATTGATTGAGGATTGATGCTCATCATATTACCTTACTAGCATGATATAAATTAGATTGAACAAGCCTTTAGGTTTCCTTCTCCTTAGTATGCAAAACATGTCAAAGGTGTTCTCTATATGTTTTTATATTTTGAGCTTTAGTTCTTAACGAAAAATAAAGAATATGCCTCCTAAGCATGTTAAATTACATATACTTTTCTATCAACGTAACCCTTGCAACCCTTCTGGTGCAAGTGCTAGTAATATATTCAATAGAAAGTCTAAAGATATAAAACTTTTATTATTAGAATCATATATTTAAGGAACACATCTCTTTGTATTTTTACACTTGTAAAAGCTTATTTGGGTTGTGTGATCTTGATTTTCATTATGATATGAATATTGTAAGATACATATATAGTTTGATTAAAAATGATTTATCTAGAACAATGCCAACTTAAGATAGAAATTATGTCACATGAATCTTATTAGCTTAAATTTGGTGGCGTTAATTGTAAAAGAAACTATTGTATTTGAACCCATATTAGTTTTAATTTGATATTATTAATAAGGGTGATTGAGATATGAGGTACAAAAAAATTATAAATGGTATTGTCAGTACACCTTATCATAACTATATTTATTGCTTATTTAAAAAAAGAACTTGGTGTAGTTGTAATTGTTATTAATTAGTGACAATCTTTCATCCATATTATCCCATTTCCCTTAATGGTGTATCAACATTGAGACCCTATTGGAGTAAATTAATTGAATATGATTAATTTTATTGAGGAGTATTTTTTAAAATGGGAATACCACAAGGGAAGTAATGTGCATTTTTACATCATTTAAGAGCTTATGAAGGCAACGAGTTGCCATTTTGTATTATCCTAGAGGTTAGAGACAGGGAAAACATAATTAAAAAAATTGAGACTAATTTATGACATGTAGTTAACCTTATGCAAGACATTATATATTGACACTATATTGATAGGGAACTTTGGCAATTACCTTAACAGGTCTTCAATTAGCCTTGACTATGTGTATTTGTAAATGAAATTTCAAGCCTAAAGATTAAATGTCAAACTTCATTAATACATTTGAATTTGATGATAAAGTGTTTCTAAGGGTTAAACCTAAAGGTTCTTTGAAACATTGAAAACATATTAAAATTAACTTCTTGTTATGGTGGGCTATTTGAAATTTTATAACTTTAGCATATAACTTGCTTTTAATTTTCAATTGCATCAAGTTCATAATGTTTTCTATGTTACTCACTTAAGAAGCATGGTTATAATATTGAAATTGTGATTGATTGAAAAATATAGCTATTGAATATACTTGTCAATTTAAAGTTGTACCTAAGGAAATTATTGATAAATGAACTAAAATTAGGAAAATAATTATTGGTGAAAATGTTAAATGAACTTTTTGTGATGCTAAACGTGCTTAATGGGAGAAGACTAAATAAATTTTATGGTCAATATCCACTTTTTATTTATCTAAATTTGTTGATTATGAATTGTGATGTAAACAATGAATGATAATATACTAAGGGTAATAACTAATTTATAAGGGAAGAAATATTATGAAAATTGTACCCACATGTAAATATTAAGATTACATAAAATGACATTTATGACAAGCCTATGTTGCCATTAAGTGGATAACTTCTAATAAACCAAAGAAATTTAATTGCTACGCAAGGAAAATCTAAAATTGTAATGCATTCCAATTATTTGAAATGGATTCTTTTGTCCATGTATGTGTGCTAGCTAAATGAAATATTCTTAATAAGCATAAACAAAAGTGACATGACCTGAATAAAACTAGGTATTCTAGTTGATTTGATGTTTTTAAGTGAAAGTCATAACTTGATCACTTGTCTTTGGTCCTTGTTTAAAGGATAGAGAGGACATGGAAAGTGGACTGCATATAAGAGATTTGTTAACCTGTCTTTTATTTATGAGGATAATATGTATGAACTTTAAACAAGTTTGATAGACTTTTGACTAGTAAATACAAAAGGTTGGTCAGCTTTGGTAGGCAAATAAAGGTATTGAATCTTCTAGGAATTGCTTTCAACATTGTGTATATGATCATAGATAATCTCAAAGTTGAAACACAAGGTTGGAACCAAGAGTTTGAAAATAACAAGTTTGCAACTTTGGGAAATATGTTGATGGAAAAAAAGACATTTTAAAATAAGCTTTGGGTAAAAAGGAATTTATTTTTATATCAACTTTTCAAGTCATACTTTGTAATCATCAAGGCAAAATGGAGAAAAAAATAGTTTCAAATGAAAACAAGTTCATAGTTTTGAAAAATGTGTTCCATTTGTGGAGATTTAAGACTTCCATAATGCATAATACAAAAGAAACAAACATTTATAGATAAAACCTATTTCAAAAATTTATTGCATTAATGCTCTTCTTAGTACAATCCAAAGCATTGATGCAATAAAATTCTTCTTTAGACAAGTTTCATAAAAAAAACACATTTTATTAGTTTTAAAAGTTTGTTTATATATATAAGAAATAAAAAATTAAGTAATTATGTGCCTTGCAACAAATTGGGTCCCAAACATAAATAGTTTGCACAATACTAGTAGCAAGAATCTTTTGGGGAAAATCGTCAACAAAAAGTAAAAATATCAGTTTGAAAAAATGTAAAAAAGAGACAAACCTACTTGTTTTTGAAATTTAAAGACATTTCCATAGCATAGAGATATAGAAAGCAAATAAAATAGAGTTTAACCCATGAATTGTATAAAATAGATTCATATCATTTATTAAATTGCATTGCACAAAACATACTTCATAGTGCATAAATAATAACTAGATGTTGAGAGTTGAAATTTTTTCAATTACAATATAGGTTGTACAAATTCAACCTACAAACTAACTAAAAAGTTCTAAAAAATCAAATGTAGCCAATGACTTTCTATTACAAACAAAGCTTTGCTAGAGGGTTGCAGGTCTTGATGATGAAGCTCCTGGATCAAAGTCTCTCCTAAGTCATTCAATCTCATGATTATCCAAGTTGGCCTCCGTTAGGATCTCAAAATCCTTAGGCTCAAAAATGTCACCATCATCAAGAATCCACTCAAACTTTGGATCAATCTCATCAATGTCGATTAACTCTTCACCCTCAATAGTATCTAATTTTGTCCATGTAGAAATTCATTTTGGCCTTGCAAGTGAAAAACATAACAAATATAATTTTACAACTATGATTGCAAGTATATTAAAAGTCCAACCTTGAGTTTTCTTTAGCTTCAAGTGGAGGTTGTGGTGAAAAAACACCAAGTCATTCATTTTTTGTTGTGTTAGACAACTATTTTTCTTGGAATATGTGTTAAAAAAACACTCCAACTATGCTCACAAGTAGATGAACTACATGGCTGGATCAAAATGTGTCTTGCCATCCATTTAAGATTTTTGATTTTGTGACAAAAATCTCACCATTGCTCTAAAAAACACATTATTTGGAGATGATATCATG
This sequence comes from Sequoia sempervirens, assembly GCA_007258455.2. NCBI lineage: Eukaryota > Viridiplantae > Streptophyta > Pinopsida > Cupressales > Cupressaceae > Sequoia > Sequoia sempervirens. The sequence continues at coordinate 6,080 of VDFB02150782.1, forward strand.
TAAGAATATCTTAAAATCTTAACCCATTTAATGTACATGTCCACAAAATTGAGATATTTTCAAAATTTTATAGACTTTACCTAGTTTGAAGGTCTTTTTACCTTCCACGGTAGCCTTAGATGAAAGAAAATCCCTTGCTTAATTGTACATTGACAACTTTGCAATAGTTGTCTACAATTTTTGTAAGCAAACATTTTCTCCATACATATGAACAAGCCTTGTGTGGCCTCAACATCATATTTGAACAAGCCTTGTGTGACCTCAACTTAATAAACAAAACCACATTTTCTAGCCTTGCATCTTTGACCACCAAGTCAAACATCTCAAACAATGCAGTTGCAAATTTGATTGTATTTAATGCATTGACATATTTAAAAATATCAAACCAATATCACAAGAGATGAAGTTGATTAGGGTTTGGTTCCTTCTATAAATGTCCTATCTACCATTAAGGTACAACCAATCTTTACCCACTCTAGTTGATGTTCATTAACAACATTCTTAACATCTTGTATTGCATCATTGAGCATACCGACTCTCAATGTCTCGTAAGATGGGCCTTTGAACCCCAGATCCACAGCTATAGTAACATCAACCATACATTGTCAATATGGAGACATGACAACATGGAATGAAAACTAAAGTAGCACCAAAAATTTGAAATTGTCCTCATTATTTGTTCATAAACATTCTTCCTCCATCTTGTATTATCCAAAGTGGTATGCGATCCTCATGTAGTATGAGGTGAAAATAAAGAATTAATGTTTCATCCACATATGTTTGGGCCACATGTTGTAGAAAAAGGTGTTGACCCAAATTCCCTAAAAAAATCATATGCACTATCTTCCTCATCCAAGTGATTCCTCTTATCATTTGTAGAATTAGAAGCTATTTCAATCTCAATTCTTGCATTTTTTGTCTTAACCCGAAATTTTGCTTAAAGAGTTTGTTTTGCTTGGTTTGTGACATATGCAAAGCATTTTGGACAAACAATTGTAGTATTTCCTGTTAGTTTTTAGATAAAAAATGTAAACAAGCAGAAAACACAACACAATGAACAATGAACAATGAACACAGTATTACCTTAGGAAAAGCCTCCTACTCGAGGGAGAAAAACCCAACAATTATATTCTCTTATATATCAAAATAATAAGTGCAAAAACTGCATACAAAATCATGCCCTAGAATAGGCCAAGCCACATACAATGAGAAATATCACTTCTCCTTGAAGTGAACCTTAAATGCTCTAGATGATATCACTTCTTACAAAATTTTGATCTGCTACTAGAGGCGAATTGCTGCTACTGCTGCTAGAAGATGCGAACTGCTGCTGAAGATATTCAAATTGGAGTGAATTGAATTGATGATAAAATGAGAGGACTCCATCCTCTATAAATATCAAACTAGAAAGCCTTCTCTCTAGGGCCGACCTAGAACAAATATATTTTATTTATTAAAGATGAAGGCCGACCTGCCTTGAGCAAGATATAATTAGGAGAAAATATCTCTCGCCACTACAACACTAACACTCCCTCTTAGCTAGGGAGGTATTTTCCAGATATCCTCATCATGGAGTCTCTCAACATGACACCCACAATGGCTATACCCATTTGTGGAAAACCACATCTCAGTCTCAAAGATGTACAAGAGTTCATCACAGAGTCTCTCAACATGATGTCCACAATGGCTACACCCATTTGTGTTAAACCACATCTCAGTCTCAGAGATGTACAAGAATTCATCATGGAGTCTCTCAACATGATGTCCACAATGGCTACACCCATTTGTGGAAAACACATCTGGAGTCTCAGAGATGTACAGGATCATCACGAAGTCTCTCAATGTGATGATCGTCATGGAGTCTCTCAACATGACCTCCACAATGGCTACTCCCATGTGTGGAAAGAAACACATCTGTCTCAGAATGTACAAGGGTTCATTCCACGAGTCTCTCAACATGATGTGTTATGGAGTCTCTCAACATGCGTCCTGTCTCTTCCATCGTGGAAAAAAGACATCTCCAGTCTGAGAGATGTACAAGGGTTCATCAGGGTCTCTCAGCGTGATTTCATCGTGAGTCTCAGCATGGCGTCTCATCACCGCAGAGATGAACCTTGCACCTCATATTTCGCCGTCTGGAGAAATATACATTACAAGTCTCATGACTCCATCAAGATATACAATACAAGGAGCTTTCACCTCATATTTCTCGTCTCGATATACATTCAAGGGCTTTCACCTCCCTTATTTCTTTCGTCTCGAGAAATATACATTACAATAAATCTTCATGATGATGTGACTCCCTCTAAAGCTCCAAGTACTTGCATCAACCTCCTGACCTCCTCGTCCAAGATTGCCTGCAATGCTTGCCTTAGAGGAACGGTTTCCAACGCACACCTTCGGCACTATTGACTTGCAAGAGTTCAGATTGTCCTTCTCGACCTCATCCCAAATCACCCTATTCTGAATAGGTTTGCGGAGCTACCAATGTCAAATCCAGATTGACTATCTTGTGCAATTTTGTTCTTTGCAGCTGAAGAGGTCTTCCAAGGACTTTAGCACCTGTCCTTGTAACATTGCAACCCACTTAGCTGACACCTTCACTTCTCAGTGAGTCACAAAACTCCCTCTTGATCCCTGCCTCAGAGATTGCAAAGAAATCCTCTGGAAGTGAACTCCCCTCCATTGACTGATCTTAGAACCTTAATCCTTTTCTCGGACATGCTCTCAACTCGTGCCTTGAATTCTCAGAATTTAACTCCCTCTGAATGCCATTTCCTCCTCTTTGAAGTAGCTGATCTCAATGACAATCTGTATAGGTTCTTCGTTGTTTAGTGCCTTCATCTTTCTCAATCTTCTTTGCTGATGCAAATTCTCCATCCAAGGCTGACCCAAACTTGTGCCCTTGAGAGATGTCTCCAGAATCATGAGTTATGCGCCACCAACTTAGTCCCAAGGTTGCAAGCTATGTCTCCATGTTTGTTCATTTCTCCAGCCGCATGACTTCCTCACAGGATGCCTCAAGCTCTTCCTCCCTTTGAATTCCTTATGCAATCTCTCATCATCCTTTTGCTCCTCGGTCCATCCTACATTTTAGAGAGATTAATAATAGTTCATAGAATCAAACTACCCCGAAGAGACATATACAGACCAATGCTAGAAGCATACATGATTCACTAATCCCAATGTTATTGCATGAATTATTATTAACTACATAAAATTCATGATCATTATTCAAAGGTACAAACATAAAATACTTATCTCTTTATTGTTGGTACACCATAGAGCTAGACCTGTAGCTGTGACTCATCTTTGCCACCTTCAGTGTTGCCATCCCATGCAACCGACCTCATATTTTCACATCAAACACAATTGCACAGAGAATAGGGATGGACATAGCTAAATTAGCCCGTCTCTACAACACTTCTGTCACTGCCCCTTTCAAATCAGGAAGTGCTGCAAGGGCCTATTGTGATGCTCTTTTCACTTCATCTTCATCCGCTGCAAAAACTCAGTCAATTCTTCCAATGGAAAATCGTCCACTTCTGGATAATATTATATTCTATATATCTCCTTGTAGAAACTCCCGTATGTTGTATTTGAACTAACTCATGTATTGACTGGCGTCTCCATATAATCTATAGTTTAGTTCACTTTAATTTCCACCAATTGTTCCCTTCAGCCTTCTTATGCCACCCAATATAATTTCGTTCCAATAAACTTCACCAATTGCTTTCCCATTCATGCAACAGATGAATGTTTGACCCTCTTCTCCAATTAGATCTGAAACTCTTTATAATTGTGCTCAAGAATTTTTGCTCATAGGTGTATAGGTATTTTCCCTTTAAGGTCTGCATAAACTACCCTTCAATTCTGCAATAGATAGTCTTTAAATCTGCAAAAAATCGCCCTTGAAGATCTACACTTAAGTCTACCACAATTCACCTTTTAGGTCTGCAAAAATTCGCCTCAAGGTCTACTCTTAAATTTGCTCAAAATCACCCTTTAGGTCTTCAAAGATTCGCCTTCAAGGCTGCTCTTAAAAACACCTTAGATCTGCCTCTAAGGTATGCTCCAAATCCGCTATCGATGGAATGATATTTAATGAAGAATGCTTAGACAAATCTGATTAGATCTTTTCTAAACCCGCTTTGATACCATGTTAGTTTTTAGATCAGAAATGTAAACAAGCAGAAAATACAACACAATGAACAATGAACACAATATTACCCTGGGAAAGCCCTCCTACTCGAGGGAGAAAAACCTAGCAATCATATTCTCTTATATATTAGAATAATAAGTGCAGAAACTGCATACAGAATCAGGCCCTAGAATAGGCCGAGCCACATACAATGAGAAATATCACTTCTCCTTGAAGGGAACCTTATATGCTCTAGATGATATCAATTCTTCCAAAAATCTGATCTGCTGCTAGAGGCGAACTGCTGTTGTTGCTAGAAGATGCGAACTAATGCTGAAGATATTTGAATTGGAGTGAATTGAATTGATGATAAAATGAGAGGACTCCATCCTCTATAAATATCAAACTAGGTAGCCTTCTCTCTAGGGCTGACCTAGAACAAATATATTTTATTTATAAAAGATGAAGGCCAACCTGCCTTGAGCAAGATATAATTAGGAGAAAATATATCCCGCCGGCACAACACTAACATTTCCTACCTCCTTTGCCAAATGTCATTTGAAGTGATAAATATCACCATTGATATCATTTAGACACCAGTTGCATTTAACCTTAGTTGTACCCAAGGGTGATGTGCAATGTGTCCATGCAAATCTTTTTAATGTGGCATTATGATCTAATCTACAAAAACATTTTAATTTAGTCTAGTTTGACATCAAAGGCCACAAAAAAGTTTAAAGGCATAAATATTTTTTTGGAAAAAAATTACTTATTTTAATTTTATTATCTACCATGTGGTGTTTTGTTGTGAAACAACCTATGTAGTTCAATTGTAACTAATCAAAACACATGAAGAATCATATTAGACACACATCTACGTACTTATAATTTCTTTTTAAAGTATAATACACATTGAACCTTGATTTAACACCTTTTATAACATTGTAAGTTTCTGATATATAACTAAAAAAATATTTGGAATCAAAAATATTTTCATTGAGATTGTTTAGATGAGTTTTTCAATTTCTAAATGACTATATCTTTATAAAGAAAATATGACATTATTTTAGCCTTAAACATGCCTCTTCTATACCTTTACATCTTTCATGTTGTGGTTGATATTAATAAAAAAAAAAATCTAATCCAAATCCTATAGATATATGAACAAAGATTGGTATAATCTTGTAAAAAAGTCTTTGAAATTATTTATACTGCAGCAAACCATATATAATTTCAGCACTCATAATGTTATGCATCATGGTCTTAGAAGTATTATTTTTACTTTTATGCTTCTGACTAAAATAATCCTCCTTCAGCACCGATGAATGTTGTTGAGCACAAAAAGACAACTGCAGGGAAGTTGCTTAACGGTAACTTCTCATGTTCAATTTTTTTTAATGGTATGCACAAGTTCAATGAATTGAATTAAGTCTTTTGTAGCTAAAGTAAAATGCTTTGTTTACATTTGTTATGACATATTATAAGAAATGTTCGTCAATTAAAATAAATTTACAATGATAGGTTGGCTTCACTAATATAGACTCTATTTCTTATGTTATTTGCCATTTGTATTGAAATATGTTCAATTTATTTACCCAAGTTTCTTGTACTACAAAAATATGTTTCTTAATATTTGCCCAACCCTTTAGATATTGTAGTGCAAGAGTCACATGAGAATGGAAAAGCTGAAGACTTAGAACTGCAAAAGGATAGGAAGTTTATTGAATGCATCTATAAAAACCATTTGCAAGTATAAGAAAAACTAAAGAGAGTCCATGTAAGTTGTACAAAAGAAGGCATGATCATGCTATGTTGAACACAAGCTCAAATTAAGTCATAAGTTGTGGTTGTAAAACAATAAGGTTGAGACCTTTAAGACATAATACATTTTTAGTTCTATAATAGATGGTCAACATATCATTATCTTGTTCGTAGTTAATGATACTCTTACTATACAGTAAAGTTATAGCACAAACACATAAATCTTTAAAAAAAAAAATAACTATATTTTTTCTCCTAAAGTAAATCAAGCAGCACAATAGAGGTTGATGTAGTAATGGTCTTACCATTGTTTTATGTCTTTTTATTAATTTAAGGTTGTTATAATTGTGATATGAATTGATTGATAATGTATAATAATAAAAATTGTTAAAAGATTAATGGTGGACAGCTTGGTATAGTAAAAGATTAATTGTCTTTTAATTAATTAAAAAAGTGCAGAAGCCATCTACGAGCCCAGTGGATAGCGCAAGATACTGTGATAAACTGTATAATATTCCTACGTCTCAGCCTATAGGCTTTGACTCTTAAGTTGCAACTATTAGAAAGGTCTGTTCGCCTGCCTATAGGCTTTGACTCTTATTTTCCTATGACATATTTATATCAGCAAGATTTTGAAACCTCCTTGTAACTCTTCCTGAGAAGCATCGTATACAGCTCTTGCAACATCATATAATAAAACCTTGTTGTTTGCACATATAATAACATGCTACGAATACTCAGCTCCTATAGAATTTACTAAAGTAGCCTCAAAGCTTTACACATTAAAACTCACACAGTCCCTTTAGCTAAAAACAGAGGTTCTATTGCAGAAAATACAGCCGTCTTGTAGCTGAAAACAGTCCTGCGGTAGCTAAAGACACAAAATCTTACAACAGAAAGTACATAACCCATAAAAGAAATACAGAGGCCCTGTAATAGGAAATATGAAGGCTGCAACATATATTAATATTGAATTATATTTGGTATTGAATAGATAAATAATTATTATTGCTTTATATAATAATTATAAATAATCATATATTATAATGTTTAAAAACCTTCACTGCCTGCCAGCTACCATCCTTCCAAAGTTTTTAGCTATTATAATGTTTTTTTTTTCATATTAGAAAGGTTCTATAGCATATTAAAAACCTTACTGGCTGCTGTATTTTGCATATTAAAAAGGTTTGTTTGCCTACCTCTGTTCGCTTCCTGAAATTCCGACTCATCAATAGATAACCAACCTTTTTTTCACGTCCCAAGTGTCAGCTCGAATTCACAGTCATGCTCAAAACAGGTCGTGCGACTACAATATATAACGATTTGGCATATTTTTAGGGTTGAGTTTTGGCAAGAGCACGATAGGATTTTTCAGAGGATTTTTATGCGATTAAATCGTGCCGCGCACCATTTCAATAAAAACCATGATTAATTGTTATTTTTTGTAGATGTTTGCTTCTATGCTATCAACATTGTCTGCCAGTAAAAGTAACTAAGTTCATGTTATATGAATACCTGTTTCTTTATGCATCTCTTATTTTTGCGCACTATCAATAACGATATTTATTATACAATATTTTGTACCGCGTAACTATTATTGGATAAAGCTTTGGTAAGAGGAGGATTACCATCAAGCATTTCCTATAACATTATAATTTAATGAATCCGTCATAAAGAAGGCCTCACATGAAATTAAGTGTTCATTTTGTTTTATCTTGATGACTTTTCCTATGTTTAAAGTTCGTAGTTTGCATCTTTTTTTACTACACTAATAGCATTTGTGATCTCAAAATAATCACATTTGTTAGCCCCATTCTTTCCATAGTAACTCCTGAAAGAGAATATGGCATAGTCAAAACCGAACAAAAGGAATAGATGCAATAATAATTAAGTTACCGAATGCAAAGTATATGATAAGATTCCTGTTCCTTAATATGTACAATCTCAAGTTCCTTAATATATACAATCTCAAGTGATAAGAAGAAGATATATTAACATTCACATATGACCAAATAAGGTAAACATGACCCAAAAGTACTCATATTAGTAAATAGGAGTGCAAAAGGTGACTCCAAGGAGACAGAAAAAATAGATCTTTACTCTATCCTGTGTAAAAGAACACAAACAAAAAGCAGGGTAAACCTTACACAAATCAGTGTGTACATAGTCAATCAGTACCAAAATAATCTTGTAATCCCCCTGCTGAACGAGGATCATCAATGGAAGCAAGAAAAGCAGGCTGATGAAGAACAAAGACCAAATTTGAATTGGGACAAGAAGGGCCAGCATCTTCTTCAAATCATCACGAAAGGGCCAACACGAGGAGTAACCTGCACTCAGAAATCAAATGATGCGAATGGTGAAATAAAATATCTTCTAACCATTTATTGTGCTACAAAATTCATTCATGGAATGTTCAGTATGACTTATCTATGTACAACATTCTAAATACTTATGTTTTGTGCCCATTTTGATAGGAAAAAGATCGAAAATCATAGTTCAATAAATATGTTTTACTACTCACTAGATAGTGGGAACAATTTTAGAAATGGGAGATCAAGTTGCACTCACCACATGATAGAGAAAATCCTAAGAAACCGAATCAGTCATTATGATACATCATAACTTATTCTTCATCAAATAATAACACTCTTATCCACAAAATGGCGTAACATTGTGCTTGCAAGAAGATTTCAAATAGAGCACAATTTTATTAATTAAGGCTTTTCCAACTTGGTGTGTTTCTACAGATGACTTGAATCTGAACCATATCAAACCAGGCAGAGTCTTTCTATAGTAAAATATTGGATCAATGTGTTGGCACTTGTCAAGGATCTAGCCAAAATATGATAGAACCACATAGGAAAAAAATTCTTCTTGGAAGCATAGCAAGATGAGTACAAAGAATAGCCAAGTGGTTAGGAAATAGGTAAGAATAGCCAAGAAAGGGGAACAAAAACCCCGAACAGCAGAGAGGAAGATTGAAGATCATCAAGTATCACTGTCTGGACTAGAATTGGCAGTCACCAATGCCGTTGTCAATCACTGTAAAGGGACTGAAACAAGATCTAATAATGCTCATCAAAGAGTGCTGATTGGGAGAGGTACCCCTATTAGGATCACCCCTAACATCCAAGGTTGAAGTAGCACCTGTAATAGTCACAAAGCTCAGAATATGCATCTATCCTTGTGGCTGGAGAACTGGCCAGAGAGGAGAAGACCTAAACTGATGAGAGGAAGTTGGGCTGTACTGTCAGGAAGAAATAGGACCGTGATGTTGAGGGAGAACCTATTGAGGCAGAAGTTGTGAGAGACGTTCCACCAGCCTATTTGTGTCTATGTGAGAGGTAATGGTATCCAAATATTGCTTAGGTCTATTGGTCTCTTGGATGTGCTAAAAGGAGGTGACCAACTTGGGGGCTCTAGAATCTCAAGAAGCCACATGTAAGGATTTGTGTTGAAGGGTGATGGCCTCCTAGAGATAAAGAGCCAAACACTATTGGTCTGAATATCTAAATAAAGTAGAGAGATTATTGTCTAAGTACCTATATAGGCAATAGTACCTCCCATAGTTCTCATAATAAATGGGGCATCTGAAGATGAAATGCTCCTCGATCTCAACCTCCTAGAGGGAGCAAAGATGGCAGATCCAATTAGAGCAATAAATATGATGATTTGTTTCAACTTGTAGTTGATGGGAACATACCCTCATTTGACCAAGGGGGAAGGAACCTCAAGCGATGTGATCAACGACGTTGAAGATAGTTAGGGTGAGAAAGCATATCACTTCGACCTGTAGGAAATGCTCAGCATAAAAAGCAAACTTCGGGCCAAGTGACATAGGGGAGGAGGTCCAAGTGACTTGAATGTATTGTTTGTGAATGTCCCTTCTAGTAGTTCTGATGATGGTCCCCATTGAAGGAAGGAGTTGGGGTGGAGTGTCCAAGGAATACATAAAGGTGGTAATCTGTCAATAGAGAAGTCAATGAAAAGGAGCAAACTAGCCTCTAAGTACCAACATTCCTAGCATCGAATTGGACCTAGTGAGGCAATCCTCTCTAAAAAGTGAAGAGCCAAATACGGATATCTTGCACAACCAGAATCAGAGTCATCCATGGATCTAAGGAACAAAGGATAAGGCAAAACTTGTGTCTTCCAATTCTTAAATATTGAAAGAATAGGTTCTAGTACCATTAGGCCTAGAGCTCATAATTCAAAGAGTTGGTTTGTATCATGTAGTGCTTCTAGTTTCCACCATCACTGAAAAACATGGTGTCATGTCCCAGAAATTGTAACACCAAATATGAAGAATTGAAATACAAATAACTAAGTAAAATAAATATCAAAAAAATATATATAAATAAGTGCAATTTAAAAAAGAACAATCCATATTATTAATTGTAATAATAAAAATATTCACAAGAAACTAATAATCAGCAAGTCAATAAACTTAGTCTAAATAATCATCTGAAATCATCGATGAAGGAAAGTAACCATAAGGGACTTAGTAAAGAAGCATAAGGAATTGACTAAGGGACTAGGGAAAGCAAAATAAAGGTCTAACCTGTATAGTAAGTTGATGGAATAATTAAAGGATCTAATAAATGGTTGAATAGGGTTAAGGATTTCACTCATATCCCATGCTGACATAATCATACTCCAATTGATATTACTGATATGGTTATTTAGTCTGAATTTGATTAAATGATTATGTGTGTATCTTCACCAGGGTGGGGGAAAAAAAGGATTACAAAGGGAATGCGGCAAAGGGGTCTCTCCTAGATATGCCACCCAAGGGGGGACAAGATGAGCCCACATGGGCTAGAGGGGTACTTGCCTTTGGGTCTAGATTGATCACCAGAGTAACCATTGTAATCTCACCTTCCTACCATGGTGTAACAAGAGCGGAGGATCAATTATGGGAAATGGAACAAGAATGATGACAAGGGGATTAAGAGTCTCACTAGGTCATTCCATATGAATGGTATGCACCACATGAGGCCTAGGGGACCCACTCATATGCATGGCATGCACCACATGAGGAGGGAGAGACATGAGGAGGTAGAGACCGAGATATCCTATCAACATCCTCTTTCATGTGACCCATAATTGAGCAATCCAAAGGTAGGATTAGTTAGTTTATTATGAAGTTGCTAATGTTAATTATGATATTTAATATAGAGTTACTCATGCTTAATTCCAATGTTCAATGTGGAGTACTAATATTCTACTTGTTAGACTATTTTAGTGATGGAACTCTAAGTTGTTTGCAGGGACTAAATCAATTCAAGGTATCCTCTAGGGTCCATTGCTTGGAAAATTGATAATTTAGAATAGATTCGGTATAACTTCTATCAGGGACATTACACATGGGTTAGAACAAGAACTAATACCATAGTTGTCGGGAGATGCGTCTCCCCCCCCTCTAAGACGCATCTTGGAGACCAGTACCGTCTCCGGAGACGCCTCCAGGAGGCTAGAGACTTCCGCCGAAGTTTCCCGAGTACCCTGCTATCTCCTATTGCAGAAAATGACGTCTCCCGCTAAAATACCTAAAAAAACTTTAAAGTTTAAACATTTGAAACTTTAAAAATTAAAACATAATGTATTTGATGCGTCTAAGAGTGATTAAATTATTGTTTTGAAAGTTCAATGTCATCATATTTTCAGATTTTCTATAAATTATTAATTTTTAATTTTTTATATTTTTTATTTATATTAAAAAAAATGGTGTCTCCAAGTACCCCGTCTCCTATTTTCAAAAAAAAGTCGTACCGGTACTGGTACCAGTCTCCCGTATCAGTACCAATACCAGTCTTGCAGCAACTATGACTAATACATGGCAGAAAGAAATGCACTTGGTGACATTTGGTATTTTTGCGACATTCCCTTGAATTCAACAAGGCAACATTTTGATTTTTTATATCTCATCTTTGTTGTATATTCTAATTTTTTACTTCGACATTTATTTTTTATTTGATTTCTTCAATTTGACTTTTTCTTTTAATTCTATATTTGTTTCTGTGTTTTAGATCCCCTTATTGGCACAAATTGATTGATGCAATTGTTGTGATTGATTGGGGGTTCCAACCCACTTCTATTCATGATCTATGGGAACTAATTTTGATGGAGAAGGTAGCTGATGTGCAGTCAATCCTTCATGAACAAGCAGCTATTTGGAGGAATAAGGGTTGCACTATCTCTGATGGATGAACTAATAGAAAAAAGAGGGCACTGTTGAACATTTTAGTTTTCTTCAAGTGACCCAATCTTCTTGAAGTCAGTTGATTCTTCATAGAAGAGAAAAAATGCAGATTATTTGTCATTTTGGAAGAAGCTTTTGTAGAAGTCGAGGAAAATTATGCACAAGTAATCATTGAGAATGCAGCCAATTATGCTGTTGTGGATGGATTACTAATGGAGAGATATCTTAGCAGTTTTTGGACTCCTTGCTCAACACATTGCATTGATCTAATGCTGAAGGGCATTCACAAACTAGAGTGGATTTGATGCAGTCAAGATCAGGGGTTTCTATCGAAAAGCCCAATCACACAGCCAAATATATTTATTCACTACAAATTAATGTTTACAGAGCTTATTGAATTCAAACCCTAATGTCTGGTAGCAAGATTCTAATACAGTACATTCAAATCACTTGTCAATCTCTACCACCCTTCTACAACTTCCTCCAGACCCCCCAAAATGCATGCATTAATCTTCGTTCTATTTGTTGATGGCTTGAAAGTTGAATTGGATCTGATCTTGGCTGTTTCAGAAATCGAATCTGTTGTAGCATGCCAAAGTGTAATAACAGGTTGGGAGTCTGCAAAGTGCATCAGCAAGCTGGAAACCTATAAAAGAAATGGAGAGTGAAAATCCCGCAATTGGCTAGTTCAAACATGAAATCCCACTTTAGGTGCATTTGGGTGGTAAAACTTTGCAACTCAAACATGGTGACATCATCTTCCAACAAAAAATGACTAACGTCAAGCTGATGTCATCGACGAAACCTATTCATTTGCACTGGTTTGTTAAGTTGTAAAGGTTCAGTTCACTTGATGATGTCCACAAGAGTTAAGATGACCAAAGTGAAATATCCCCAATGGAATATTATCTAAATTTTTTTGCAATTGACCAAACACAATCAAGCATGCTCTGTAATGTTCCTTGCCACTGATCGATTAACTTTTCTGATTATGCTTATCTTGACATATTGCATTTGTCAATTAAGCAAATGAGCTGAGAATGAAATACTGAACTTCTAATCAATGAACCGATTTGAGCATTTACATTGCATAAATTTTGATCATTACAACATGAGCATATTACTGATTATGTCCAGTCCAATACAAGTATGTCTCAGAACATTTAAATTGACTAATTACACCAATTAAACTACCCAGATTGGTAGATCAGAACTTCAGACAAATGACTGATTGGTCACACTACAAGAACTGCTCAGAATTCCAAATCAGTTTGGTGACAACTCGAAGAACAATACAGTGATTGGAAACTAGTGCTTCTTGGTGACTTACAAGCGTGAAGCATTAAAGAACAGACTGGTAAGCAAATGCAAAGACTGTATCTGATATAGAACTTAGCCCAAAAGTCTTAATCGACTCATACATTTCATAACATGGCACTCTCTTCATAGCAGTAATTAAAGGAGACTATAACAATAGTTTAAGACATAAGTTTCTGAGTAATATAGAACTGAAATTCTAGAGCAGAAAACCTAGAACTGCTGCATTCACTTATGAACTCTATTTCTAAGTGCTGATGATAATCATAAACTAAGCTACAAACAGATTATAAGGTCTAATGTACCCAGACCTGCTATTGGCACTCCCACAATCCACTGAGATGGCTCGAACCACTTAATGGAAGTCTCAGAACTGTACCATATGCAGATTGGAGCTTTTGTGAACTGGTGAAGTTTTCATTACATATAGCAATGTCTCCTTATACAAACTTCAGACTTAGGATATTTGAAATAGCCAATACCAAGGATGCAACAAGAACACACTAGAAAGCCATCTTCCTAAATCTGAGCAATGATCTCAAATTCATGCTTTAGAAGCCCTCGCAATAAAATGCAATAATAAATCAGCTATTGCATTATTCAGAACCCTTTATTGCAATAATAAATCAGCTATTGGCTACTGCAATAATTCAGAAACCCTTATTCAAAATTGCAATAATACATCAGCTATTACAATTATTCAAACCCTTGCAATAATAAACCAGCTATTGCAATAATTCAGAAACATGCAATAATACATCAGCTATTGCATAAATTACTTAGTTCCTCAAACAAGCAGATTTGTAACTTCAGCCTTCAGAATTATCTCCGTTAAGCACCAATGTGTTTCCTAACTGAAAACACCATTAAATCTCCTGATTGTATATTGCAACAGCGAAGAGATTGTAAGCCAAGAGGGATTTCGTCCTCAAAGCCCCTTGAAAATCCAATCTCTCAATGAGACAAAAATTCATTAACAATTTTCTCTCAACCAAGCCCCCCCCAAATGAGCTCTCAACTCCCCTTTATAAAGAACTCCTTGATCTTCTAGAAAGACCCAAGAAGAGTGTTCAACAAGCTTTTAGATGAATATTTTAATACTCCTTGATGTGACCTCTTGATGTGACTCCTTTATATGACTCTTTGATGTGACCCCTTGATGTGACTCCTACTACTTAAGTCACCTTTTGAAGATATATTAATAAAGTGAGTTTATTAATTTATCATTAAAGTATGTCACTTTTTAACCTTTTAATATAATTATTTAATATTACTCTTTTGACTTTGCACTTTTTGCCTAGTAACATTAAATAATTAAAATAATGATTATTCCTTAAGAGGGCTAGAAAACGGGGACATTATAGTCCTCCCTTCCCAGGGATTGCTTGCCCTCAAGCAATCCGCAACTGACAAACCATCTCGACTATCACAGCACCTGAAGCCAGATTGGAAAACCAACCGCACCTGTCCACTAACCAC
>VDFB02150783.1:0-28613 GCA_007258455.2 Sequoia sempervirens
AGGACAATGAGAGTGGAGAACTGAATGAGGCGTGGGCATGAGAACATTTTCTTTGCTGTAGCGGTTATTTCTGAGCCTGTGTAAGGGGAAGACAAGGCAGTTCTGAGCTTGAAACTGAGGATTCAAGCGTGTTGCTATGATAACCAGACTGCAGCACTTCCAGT
This sequence comes from Sequoia sempervirens, assembly GCA_007258455.2. Taxonomy (NCBI): domain Eukaryota; kingdom Viridiplantae; phylum Streptophyta; class Pinopsida; order Cupressales; family Cupressaceae; genus Sequoia; species Sequoia sempervirens. The sequence continues at coordinate 165 of VDFB02150783.1, forward strand.
GCAATCAGCTTGAATCTGTCACTGCTATAGAAGAGGACCATTGCATACTTCAGGAGTATGAGCTGTGTGGAGTTGCTAAAGGAAGATCTGAAGACTGCAAAGAAAATTTTATTATTTGTAACAGGTCAGCAATATTGTGTATCTTTCTGTACAATCATTTCCAGCATGTCAACATCATACTGAAATATTCTATTCCTCGAACTATTTACGGTCTTTGGCATCTTGTGATATCTTGTTGGTCTGAATTTAAATTGGAGTTAAATGCATTGTTAGTGTTCTTGAAACAAACATATCTTGTCTTGAAATCTATGAGAAATTATATTATGCTTTATTTGCGCAAAATAAAGTTCAATCTATTGGAAGTAAATTGTACTTAAGCTCAGAACAATTGTTGAGTAACTGTTTAACGAAATGCTTGGAATGATAAATTGATGAAATGGTTAAAAAACTTTGGTGCAAAACTTGGTGAGGAAAGATCAGATCAGGGTTGGCTATTATTGGCTTTGATACCAAGCTAAGCAACCACTATCCCAAAAGCCCAGACTAGTGATGAATGGTGCCAATCCAGCGTTAAGGGCTAAGCAACAGGGCACCACTAAACCGCCACAAGATGCCAAGAGAGGAGACCTTGGGTGCCAAGGTGGGGGACCATCACCCACTGAAGCCTATGGGACATTATAGTCCACTCGCTCTAGAGAGTCTCAACCTCAAGACCTCAGCTCCGATACCAAGCTAAGCAACCACTATGCCAAAAGCTCAGACCAATGGTGAATGGCGCCTAATCGGCATTAAGGGCTAAGCGAAAGGGCACCACCGAACCGCCGCCATATGCCAAGAGAGGAGACCTCGAGCACCAAGCTGGGGAACATCACCCACCGAAGCCTACGGGACATTACAAAAAACTTCAACCCACTATTGCTTTTGGACCCTTGAGATTAGTTGAAATGAGTGTGGTGCCTAATGGTATAGCTAACCAAACATGCACTTCATCCTATCAATATAAGTTCTCAGTTCAACTTTTTGATGAAGCTATCACCATATTGGCAAATCAAAAAGGAAAACCAGATGAAATTAGACAATAAGTCGCTTCCTTGATATCTTCTTTCTCATGCACTTTAGCTGATGTAGATGGTATTCAAATTGATCAAGATGAAGTAGAGGCTGAGTTTTAGAGGTTGGTAAAAGATACCTCAGGGAGAGCCCAACAACATCAGAAAGTAGCAAATTATCATCCATTGCCCAAAACATTGAGTATACAGAGGAGGAAGTTGAAATTGATAAATTGGTTGCAGATAGTAGCATTTCATTTGACATACAAATGGTTCAAATGGATATCATGCCACAGCCTAATGGATCACAGATGTAGAGCTTCATCAACAGATTTCAAAGGGCACAAGGTTCAGTCGATCTTATTACTGCTGCTGCTGCATCAAGAACATCTAAAAGGTGCTCCAGTGTAGCTATTTTTGACTTCCACTATTTTTAATTGTACATGCTTTTTATGAATTTTTTAACTTTTGGAGCAACTACTCTGAAGCAGTTTCTAGATCGTTTATTTGAGGATGCATTATGATGACCTTCCAGAGGATCTATTTTACTTATAGTTATATTTATCAGAAATCCATTTGAAGATTTCCTTATTTATATTGAATTTATAGACAAAAATTGTATTTTAAGCTTGTTTTGTGTGCAAGGAAACTATTGATAGTATACGAGCTTTAGTTAAATTTTTATTTATTTTGCATCCAAAGTTTTGTAAATTCTTATAAATGTCATTTGCAATTAAATTTTCAATGGTAATGTTATGCCTTCTTATTGTTGCTAAGATTGCTATTCAAGAGTCCTTGTGATTTCTAAGTTTAGTTTAATGAATTGAATACAATTTGATAATTACTGCAGGCCTTGTATTGTGGCCTTATTGATGAGATCTTGTAGCTTTGTATGCAATACATCATACTTTATTGTACAGTCCAATGATCAAGATATTCCTTGTAATTCTGTTGTTGGTGAGTCCACATTAAAAGCTAGGGATGTGCTTGTTCAATGTTGTAAGAATCTCCCTCACTAGTCAAGTGGTCCACTAGCTGGAAGCCATAACGTGTCTAGATTCTTGGCTTGGCTATGTTATATGCCACACAAGACTGCATGTGAGCCTCAATGGCCTTGTGCATGTGTGGCCAATAGAAATGCCGTTTAAGTGCTGCCAATGTTTTAGGGACTGCAAACTGGCTAACATATATCAACAAGAGTGCCTCACAGATACACCTTCCATAAGGTGTAATCAAACTTGTACAGAAGTTCGTCTTGCAGATAGAAGTCTTCTACTATTGTCCATGTGAGAGGGTTTTATAGGTAGGTGTGGATTCAAAATGTACTATTAAATCCAATCAACAATTTTGCAGCTCGAGTATTAAGCATGGTGAGGAAAATAGCAATTGTAGATCTAATCAAGCAATTAGCTTCTTTGTTATCTTTTCCCATGCGCTTGATCACTAGATGAAACTGCTAAAAGTATGTTATCCATTTTGTCAACAACCAATCTAAGAGCATCTTATTGAAGCTGTGTTGTGCTTATGTCAACCCTTGTGATGTAGTTCATTAATTTGTTCCCTATGTTGCATGTAACTTCATGTGTGTTACCTTGGTTGAGCTTCCTAATGTTCATTCATGTTGTACTAGTTTGTTGAAATCATTGTTCTACAGGGACACATACCCCCCAAAAAATCCCATGTTTTTGGGATGGCGACGCAAGGATGTGGGGGAAACGTCCCACCACAGCCACCTAAGTCTTGGGGATCTCTACGAGATGCCACCTGGTTTGGGCACTCTGGGACGTTCAGGAGACTTCTAGGTGTTGCAAAATATAAGCAATAAAATCATGAAAATGACATCTGCCATGAAGGTTTGTGAGGTTTTAAAGGCTGAAATTTGTGCTTGGTGGCTCTACCCCTAGACACCTGCAAGGGGTGCTGCCCCTTGACCTCGTTGGGGGCTTTGCCCCCAAACCCCCGCAAAGGGCACTACCCCTTGACCCCAAATCTCCACCCACTATTGTTAATGTTCATTTCCATCATTGCCATGTTTTTAATGTTTATTACCTTAAATTTTACTTAGTATGCCAAAGTTTCATTTGCAATTCTTATACTTATTGCATTTTTCTGATTTTCCCCCAAATCTCTATCCACCATTGTTAATGTTCAATGCAATTATTGCCATTTTTTTAATGTTTATTAGTATAAAATTTACTTGGTATGCCAAAGTTTCATTTGCAATTCTTATAATTATTTCTTACTATTACCTCAAATTCAATTCTTTGCTTTGCTTTACTATGCCTTATGTCGGAATCTTACATTAGGCGGGGGTTTATTACTCATTTCGAACCTAGGCAGAATTTTCTGCTAGTTTTGCTAACAGTCTGCCTCGCCGTTTATGTTGTAATTCATGTTCAGGCAGTGTTTTGTTGTGCGTCTCGAACTTAGGTGGGGTTTTCATTAGTTTCTTTAACCACCTGCTTTACTACCTGTATTGTTATTTCTTTAGGTAGTAGGTGGTGTTTTATGACCTTATCCTAACCCATCGTTTCTTTTAAAAGGGGATATATGTATGTGAAGGACACGCATGATGAGTTGTCATATGTCAAATGTTGCCCAATAGCTTACCCCGAAATTATGTTTGTGGGCAGTATTATTTTAATTGTTCGAAACCCAAGCGGTGTTTTATTAGGTTACACGAACTACCCATTTTACCGCCCAAGAAGCGCTTTCAGTTAATTAATGAAAAGAGCAAAGAAATATTGATTTATAAATCAGTGCATTACATGAAGGAAATCAAACTGATGTGAACAAGAAAATGAACAAAGCCATGCATACAGTAACACAAAGATAGCAAAAGATATTTTATTTACATATATATGTGTATACATCGCATTGGCAATACAAAATTGGGCGATTCAATTACCCAGTAGATATCAATAACAAAAGCAAAAAAAAGAGATATTCTTGTTCAAACACACAGAGCAAACATCAGGACTCGGATGCCCTCAATCACAATCTGGAGGTGTTCAAGCTGAGCAGGGGATAACAAGCTATAATGTGATTGCAAGAATTGGGCAAAGAGCCCCATATCATTCCTCACAATTCTCACACGAAGAAGAGCAACCGCCTCCTCCACTGTCTCATTCTGAAGAGTTGATGCTATACAAATGGCATGGCCAACCAATCCACTCCGAGGATAGTGACTGAGCCCAACAATAACTACATTGAGACGATGATGAAATTCAGGCCTCACCAAGCGTTCTAATGCTCTAACACCCCAGTTGCAATGACCAAACATCCTGATGACCGCGTACACGAAACGCTCTAGCATGTTAGTATTGTGTACATGTGCCTGGCTCAGAAATGCTTCACCCAGAATACTGCGAAGCACCTCTTCTTCCACTTCGCTCTGTATCACAAAAACTTCCTCCAGTTGACCCAACAGATGCCTAAACAACGGGCTGCATTCAATCTCCTCTAGAACAATGAAATCATTTGCAGAATTGCCATCACTCTAAGTGCTCACCATGTTGGATGCTTCTGAATGACAAAGAGTGGTGACACTAGCTAAATTTATAGGTTGGTCGGACATTGGCACTTTCCCCTAAGATTTGATGAGATGGCAACTCAGTTCAAATTAATGGCTGATTTGAACCAGTTTTAAATTACATTTCCAATCAGGCAATATACACGTGCTACCGGATGATGTCTCCTTGAAGCTGCATTAATTATTCAATAGCGTAAAAGGTTATCTGACGGTCGTTGGTGAGATAAAGTTTGGTTTTCTTGCCTAATGCCCTTTCAATTCCAAGATTCATTATTTCGATTGATCTTTAGTAGTCCCCAAAAAGATGATGTAAGACAAGAAGATGCCAAATTTTGTAACGGTTTTAACATTGGTTTGAGGGAATGCTTTGGCTATATTTATGATTAAGCCGATGGAGAAGGGGTCTCTCTCTCTCTCTCCAAAAAAGGCACTTAGTTGTACTTACAAGGAGGAATTTGATATTAATTTGTGCTGTAAAGATTCATAATCTTTGAATTATGGATTGAATGAGATGCTTAGCATACTGATCTTTGTATCGTGTGTGTTAGAGTTCTATCTTCTTTGTGAGATGCACATGATGGCGTCCATTTATTACAATATGAACTCATCGGTCGTGTTATATCAGTCATAGGTTTTTCAATCTTTGCATTGATTAGTTATGGCTTCCTGCTTTTAGATCCGTGTTAGTATCATATTTATGAACTGACGTTTGAACCTTACTACTTTCTCGTTAAAAGCACACCCTTGTTTTATTTTTAGTCTTTTCCAATTCATTGAAGATCACAAGAGGGAGTTGTACCTCCAAAATTCAAAGGAAAGTCGCAAATACAATTGCGACCATTCCAAAGCTGTTAGCGATCATTTTAGTGCCTTAAGGTAAATTAGAGTCAAAATTGTCGATTGGTTTCAAGTGACCATTTCATTCGCTAACACTTACAAATCTGGTTTGTTGATCTGAAAGCAAGGTAAGGAAAAATCTGAAGCATTGATCTCAACTTTGAAAAGTTGGTTGATGTTAGGCATTGCAAGGACAGGTACAGAACAAAGTTTGGTTTTCAGTTCTTTAAATGCTTAATGTGTCATGCCCCCCACCATATATCCCAAATCACAATCGCAGCTTGGTTTGGACTGAAGGTAATCACTGGTCAAGGAAATAGGAGAGTGGCAGCCAAAGTAAAAGATAAATGCAGTGATTCCTAAACAAGACCTGCACCCCTTATTAATGTTCAGCGATTCACCCAGCACTTAATAATTAATGAAGTTTGAGGCAGCAATGAGACCCACATTCAATAATTAATAATTAATAAAGATTAGGACAGCGATGGGAATAAAAGAAAGTTGGAACAAAAAACATGCCTTTTGGAAAGGAGGTGTTTATCCCAAAGGATGCATCATTTCATGAGGACGTGAGGATATATAAGGGAGGACAAATCATTTGAAAAAGGCATCAAAGAAGCATTGGACAAAGAGAAATAAGAATTGGAAATAGGCATTTTGGATATAAATTAAGGAATACATAAGTAATTGGATTTCTGCTTTTATGATTATCAGCATAGCAGCAGTAAGTTCATGAGTAGAATTATGTTATTAATACAATATTTAATCTTGCTGAAATTATAGTGATTTTATGAGTAATCGTATGCTTTCTAATTTAAGTATTACTTCCAAATTAAAGTATAATTGATGGTATTTTTATTGGATAAATGTATGATGACATATTCATATAATTAACCTATTATGAATTAATTAGAAATGATTGTAAAACAGCAAGGCTGATCAACCTTTCGAGTTCACGAGAGGTGAAGGCCCGAAAGACCCACCATCAAGTACACACCACCTATAGGGGGGTAAGCCTCATGGGCCGGGAGGCATATGTGTGCTCCCAGGCTTAGTGGAAGGGAGGTAGTCTTCATGCTCTTATCAAGCACACCATCCATAGGGGGCTAGGCCTTATGGGCTGGGAGGCTTATTAGTGCTCCTGGGCTTCAAGAAGGACGTCCAGCCTCCAAGGTGGGCTAAAGGATGGAAGGGCGACCCACCTTCCATGCTCTCACAGTACAAGGACATCTATCCTTGATACTGCAGTTTGCAAGGTTTCTATCAAATTCCTAATATGGTTACTATAAGAATATGTTAGGATGATTATTGATACTATCGATTTCTAACTCTTATAGATAATAGTTGTCCTCATGGATTATGTTGGAAACTAACATTGTTGCAGGACCTAAACCAGGATTTATATCTAATAAAGGGCATTTCAATTGGTAAATTTATAATCTTAAATGTATTACAGTTATTATTTGGATTGAAATTGTGGATTTAGGGAAAAATCTAGGAATATCGCAAATAGAGGACGTTACATAATGTTACACAAAGGACAATCCACAACTAAGAAAGGGACAGATATATTTAATAATCTGCCAAGTATGTTTAAAATTCAATGGAAATGAAAGGAGAAAAAGGAATTAATGTTACACATTCCACATTTAACAAACACGAGAAATCACACATAAATCTCTTCCATTCATGCAAACAAAATCTTGAAAAGGATTCTGTAGCATTGAGAATGCATAAAGATAATGGCGTTTTCTGTGCCTTTTGCATCTCTCTCTCTCTCTAAACTAAGAAAAGCAGCTGGAAGCACAATGATGTAAGTTGTATGTTATAACCAATTTACAACACCAAAAGCTTATAAAGAACATTTATATTCTGATTGTTTTCTCTTCATTTGCTGTTGTTGAACATGAAAGACGAAGTGTCACTAGATGACATCAATCCCGCCAATGATATAGCTTGTCAGGTGGTGCTTGTGAAGCCCAATGTGCTAACAGCGCGGTTCACAGTCTGCATGTTTAAAGAGGATTCTCTTGCCAACTTGAAATGAAAGTTGTGAACACTGAGAAGTAGGTTGCAAGTGGTGCAAATTAGCCTTGGGAAGATGCAAAAACAATCCTAAATGCTTGTGATGTTCAGATCAATCATACAACCCTTCATAACCAGAATGTTATGTGCTAGGAGCAACAATTATTTGAGCCTAGGCAGACTGTGATCTTTGAGATGAAACTGACAATAAGAAAAAGCAATCCCTGAACACATAGACCTTCTAAGTATTACCATGATGAGGTATCACCAAAATGGAGTTAATGATAATAAATAGACTTATAAACATTTCAAAATTAAGTGTAGGTTACTTCTTGGAAAGAACAAATAGTCTCTATTGTTCAGTAAATAACTCTACAAATCCCTATACCATAAATCCCATCAAAATCTTCAAGATTTTTTTTTAATCCCTTCATGTAAAAGAAAAATCACTAGAAAAATATCTCACATATCTCAATCATGTATTTCACCAGAAGTTTGCATACAAGCATGATAAACTGAAGCAGCTTACAAGAACAAGCAGTTAAACTCTAGTCAAAGCTCCTATCAATAATGAGAGTCTTACCTTAACATAATCAGGAACCCAACTTGTCTGTCTGTTGTTCTCCAGAAGCTGGTCTTTAATCTTCTCCACTGCAACAAACCTGCAACAAGAGCAAAATCAAATTGCTCAAACAGGTTACAGTTTTCTGGAAATCTATTAGGGAAATCTATTAGGTAAGGAAACATACAAAACAGTAAAAAGTTGAGTTTAGCGAAGCTGGATTCTCATAAATTTATTTAGCAACTAATTAGACACCAAAGACCATGTAACAACACTTCCATTATTTAGTAATTTACTTGGATAATGAAACCAAATCATTAAATGTCACTTATAAAGCAGCATTATGTTGCAAGGTAGAAGTTACACCAAGATACTATAAGCAGAGGGCCATGATGACTTCCATTATCTTTGTAAACAGCTTCTCTTTTATGTTTCGAAAAGGTGCACAAGAAACTGGCGGGAAAGATCACATTTTTTTTAAATGAACTGAATTGTTAGTAAATTGGAAGAGCAAACAGTTAAAAAGACATATAGATGTTGGCAAACGATTAATCCCAGGTAAGGAACTGTTTGCCTACGGAATGTAATTCAAATCTTACGTACTACTGGCAAACTAGTCATGTGCAGAACATAGAATAAAACAGTAACTAGAAAGATATCATGTTTGAACACCTGAACCTTTATTCATTATCAGAAATATCATGTACAATCGAAGAGCAATGCTTAACAATATAACCATCGACACATAACCATCTCCCGACTATCCCAACAGACTACATATAACGCTCGGCGGTGCTTAAATAACCAACTGACACGACATTTCATAACAACATTAACATTAACATTAATCCGGATATGACTACCCGAAAGTACATGACATTATTATTCTTACTAATCTATAGCTTTATTAGCAATTGGCCGACTAAGACCAAGGCCGACTAACACAAAAGTAAGTTATGCTATCTACATCATCCCCCCCACAAAAGAAGTCGTCTTCCAGACGACATACATATAGAAAGACAAGTTCAATGAGAAGTAGGGGGAAGTGAGTGCGTCCCTGGATGCACAGATGACGTTGGAGTAGTGGAAGAATGCTCCGCTCGCAGTCGCCTCACCTCCTCGGTACGTGTGCGAAGCTGCCGATCTGCCAGTATCTCCCTCTCCCTCGCAGCCTTAACCATACGGGCTGCCTCCATCAGTTGGCTTTTTTCCTTCTCCACCTCTGCACTCTTGGCCACCAAATCAACATCTTTTGCAGCCAACTGATCTTCCAATGCTTTTACTCGCTGCTTCCATGCTTCCTCTTTCTGCTTTGCTTCCTCCTCCAAGGCGGCCACCCGAGGCTCCAAGACTTCCAATCGAGCTCCCCTCTCACTGGCAAGCCGAGTTTGTTCGGCCAAGTCATTCTGGATGTTCCTTATGGTGGCAGTGGACTCCTCCTTAACCCTTTGCAGGAGTCTATAGGCTTCCACTCTTCGTGATACCGCTACCTCAGTAGAAAATACTTGGCGTTTCATGAGGATAAAGACATCCCGAAAGGCAAGCTCTATGTGATATAAGCTTTCCAGAACCCCTGCGTCTCGCCCTACTAGTCTCGGTGGTCGACCCTGCCAGGCTCTCATCATTGCAAGAGTCTCTCCTGCTGGCCACTCCTCGCCGAAGATCCGTGTGAACTCAGCCTCACACCCCATCTGTACGAATCCTTGGATGCGTTGAACATCCTGGCCTACTAGAGGAGATCAGCCAATCCTGAGGTCTCTGGAAACATGTCCCACTCGAATCATTAACCTGCCCATATGCTCTAGCTCCTGTACATATCGTTGCACCGTGCCTAGTGGGTCTGATGGGTCTGGTTGTGACATCTCCACAACAAATCCCTCCATGGAGTCATCCTCCTCGTTCTCCTCATCGCCGGGAAGTGTAAAAGGTTATGTCTCCTCCTGGGGCGGTTCCCCGACTATCTGTTGAGGCTCATGTATGGCTGTCCCTGGCTCCTCTTCCGTTCTAGCCTCAGGGTGTGCAAGTGTGTCCTCGCCAAGTCTGGTTGTCTCACTTTGCTAAGTGTGAACAACTGGTCCTTCCTCACCCCCTAGTCCCTCCGAGGGACTCTTCTCCCGCTGTTCTGGCTGCTCGGCCACTTCCAAGGTGAGGCCTATTGATCCCAACCAGCTACCAATCTGGGCTACCCAGGTGCTTTTGGGGCTAGGGTAGTCTTCTCAGTGGCCACAATTGTTTCCCCAGTTCCTGCTACTGAAGTTGCCACTCCTGACGCTGCCGAGCCTAACAGTGGTGTAAGGGAACATGCTGCTGGCAATATCTCGACAGAGGCAGTGGAACCTGCCGATACAGTGGCTACCCCCTGTGATGTCGTAGTGGCAAGTGGTGCCCACCCTAGCGATGCACCAGGTAATGAGGCAGCTACCCTCAACATTCACCCGGCTCCAACTAGCGAAACAGGAAGAGTGAATGTCATTGAGTGTGTGTTCTTCCTAGCTGGCGGTGTGGGAAGAGTAAACCCTACTGGCTGCAACAATGGTATGTCGATCTCCCCTACTTCCTGACCACCGATGGCGACGGACACCTCCTCATCGACCGGTGGACTGGACTTCGAGGACGAGGAAGATAAATCAATGGGCTCATCCCTATCCGATGCATCACTCTATTCAGAGGCCTCCTCCGTTGATGTTTCCCCTTCCACCGATGCCTCCTTCCGTTTTCTCTTCTTTCCTGAAGCCGTGCCCTCGCCAGCTTGCTTTGCTTCCAGTTCAGACCAGTAAAATACTGTTGGCAACCCAGGATCCAGGTGAGTGAGTGGCTGCAATCGACCCCATTTCCCTTGAACTGTATTATTATTGATGAGCACATCTAAAGGCTGACTCAAAAACTCTTCTTTGTTGCCTTGAAATTTTGTCAAACAATTTGAATGCAAACTTTAAGCTTGCTGGTCTGAGTTATCAGTCTGATCTAGTTGCTTGGAAATGACTTCAAAGTGCTGCAATTAGTGCTTAAAGTGCTACTAGCGATGCATGATTGATTTACAAAGCAAGAGAGTGGTAAACTTACTGTTCTTGACCCCTTCTCATACATAGCCATGATTGAAATTGACAAATAAAACTAATAGACATAATGTCAAACACTTTGTATGCATTCTCTGGCAGCAAGTATGCAACTACAGCGTGTAGCATTAATACAAACACTTGTCAAACAAGCTGATCATAAACTAAGAACACCTACAGCCATGGTCATTATGACAAATAATTTGCAAGCATTCAAATTTAGCACCCAAATGAGCAATCAGCTATATGAGCTCCTCAATCCTAAACTCTTTATTGGATTGCAATCTTCTTTACAACCATTTCAATAGTGCCAAGACTCTTGCAACCTAAACGTATTATTGCAAACACATTATAAATATTCAAATCAGACTTTATTCGTTATCAAATACAATACACTCATACCCGGAGATCATGGCAATTAATTACAAGTCTGGAACTTGTATCAGCAGGTCTGTAGATGTTTATCAGCAATATGAAAACCCTTAATATGGACGCCAACTTGTGAATATTGTATCCTCCACCCTAGAAACGCAACCACTTGTTTGCTGCAGTCTGGCTGCCTCTAAAGAAGGTTAAATACAGCTCCAATGATAGGCGTTTCAGCCTAGATGCCCACATGCCCTGCCTATAGGTGATAGTACGGCTCCTAAAGAGAATGTACAGCCTCTCATAAACCCCACGTGGCCTCCAAATAGTCACCAACAGCAATGATAGATATCAGCAATTAAATATTTACATTGACTGCTTTTAAATAATCAGAAATTGTTTTCCAAACCCTTGAAAACTCTATAAATCTGCTAAATGTAATTCCCACGTGCTGAAGGAGAATGACACAATCTTCCAATAATGTTCTTCAATAATGAACACCTTTAATGATCTGTAAATCTGCAATGAAACCCTTGTGAAACTCTAAAGATGATCACTTAATATTTGCATTGGTATTGTAGCGAACTATTCACGCGCACTGTAGCAACCACTGTAGCGCGGCACTATTCACGAGTACTGTTCACGTGGCACTGTAGCGCGGCACTATTCACGCCACTGTAGCATCTAACAAAAATTCTGATCTGCAAGTAATAAATGATATAGTAGGGCTGGAGATACAATAGCTTGAGAAATAAGAATGAAGCTGGAAGTTGATCTCTTGTAAATTTAATATTTTCTTCTTCAAACCCTTACTTATTTTCCCCTGTAAGCACGAATGTAACTTCTGAACAAAGCTACCCTGTTAGCAAGCTTCAGCTGATCTTTCACAACCTCAGTATGCTTGATTCTGAAGAGTTGACGTTCTCCAAAACCTAATTGCAGAAACCCTTGTTTCTCCAACTCCAAATGTTCTCAGAGAGAAAAGACAAATTCAAATGATCATCAATAATGAGTTCGATTTGTCTTGAAGAGAAATATATATCTTTTTCCTCAAAAGTTTGACCCTTTTCAAAAAATCAACTTAATTGCATTTAATAATATAATAATTCGCCCTTTTAGAGACTTAGGCAAATTATTAATAAATGGCGTCCATATTAAATGAGTAACAAATACTCATTTAATAATAATAATCCTCCTTTATTATAAAGTATTAAATACTTTATAATTTGCCATTAATAATTAATATTTTAATATTTCACTTAAAGTGATTTTATAATATAAAGTCATAATAATAATCATTTAATTATTATTAAATGCTCCGTAATTCTTCGTTTGCTCAACAAACTGTCAAACTGGGTCGAAACTGAGATGACCAACTGAACCAGGTGCCCTGCCAAAAATAGTAACCCCTGTCTGCCTGACTTACTATAAATAGTAAGTGTCTAAAAATCACTCTGTGAGAGTCTGCCAAGGCCCAAACTCGAATCAACGGGCTGAAGTGATGTCTCTAAACTCGATAACCGCCATGGACAACTCCTCAAATCAAAACCGCCGCCTCACGAGGGTCAAATGATAGGCTAATCCTTACTTAACTCGATGCTCGCAGTGCCGGGGATGGCCATAAATGTGAACGCATCGAAAGAGGGCTATAGCATGTTGGGTCATGTAGAAAGCCTTATGCCTCTGCGATAAGAAATCTCTCATCCTCTCTGCGAGTAGCCTCGCCCAGTTGTACACTCGGTCGACGCGGAGTCCTACCATGTAGTCCACCATCCAGATAGCAATATCCGACGCTCGGCTGGCACCTGTGAGTCGGCATTTTATTAAGTCCATCAGGCATTTCCATTCGGCCGATGCCAGATGGTGTTTCCGGAGGCCCTTGTTACCTGTGTTCCATATGGTCTCCTGTTCCTCTGCTGTTAAGTCGCTTCGACATACCTGTTTGATCAATATCTCCTTGTGCTATTGTGTCATCTTCTTAGGTTTGTTAACGCCTATTCCGGCGGCTGGAACGCCAAAGACTCACTCGAAGTCCTGTGGCCAGAATGAAATGGTAACGAGGCAGCCTCTATAATCAACTATTGATTTGTGTGTATGCCTGCAGTAGTTGTCCACCATCGCCTTCAGCCAAGGCTCAAACTCCCGAGAATTGAAGAAAGGTACTACCACAGCTTTCTCTACCCGAGCGTGCTGAAGCGCAACCTTCAAGGAGTGGTCATTGGGAGTGCTTCGCCACCACTGTTTGCACTCGTTGCCAGTAAGATTCTCCCATGCCATCGTCTCGTTATCAGCATCCATCTTCTTTCTCTTCCCTGCCGAGGCTACCTTTGGCCTATGCTGCACTACCTTCTTTCCCTTGTCCATTTTGCTGTCAGTTCGGCGATTCCAGCCGATTTTATAACCTTCGAGACGGTTACCGAAAATACCGAAACTATCAAAATTCCCAGACTCTAGTAACTGTCGTACCCAATAAACCTGAAACTGCCAAAATTCCGGAAAAGTCTGGAAAGACCGTACACCCTGTAGAAGTGACTGAAATTGATGCAACTGGAAAGGCCGTACGCACTGAAGAACTTGTACCTGAATGAGCCGTACGACTTGAGGAATCTGGCAACTTTGAAAAATCTGTACGCTTTGAGTGAGTGAAGAATTCCGTACGATTTGCAAGGACAATGAGGGCCGTACGACTTCAAAGAACAGTGAGTGTTGTACGACTTCAAGGAACAGTGGAATCCACACTCTTGCTGAACAGTGTAGGCTGTACGATTTGCAGGAGTTGGAAAATCTGTACAACTTGAAAACCTTGGCAGGTCCATATGATATAAATAGTCAGGAAGGGCTGTACGAGTTGAGAAACTTGGCCAACCTGTGTAATTTGAAGGGGCCATATGATCTGGCAACCTTGTGCAACTTGAGAGGGCCGTACGACCTGATAGCTATGAAAATGTCGTACGACTTGGCCACTTTGAAAATACAGTGCGTTCTGAATGGTCTGTGGAATCCGTACAACTTGAATGATTTGTCAAGTCTGTACGACTCTGCAACTTTGAACGACTTGGCAACTCTGAGAATTTCGTATGCTTTGACTGGAGGGCCATACGCTTTGACTAGAGGGCCGTAGGACTTGAGAGAATGATGAATGTCGTACGCCTGGAAATTCCTCTGGATGCCGTGCGATTTGAAATTCCTCTGGATGCCATACAATGTGAAATTCCTCTGAATTCCGTACGATCTCAGGACTTAGTGAATGATGAGAGTGTCGTACGATTTCCTTCCCTATGCTTGACCTGATGAATCCGTACGGATTTTTGTGTTCTCCTCTCCCTTCGTGATTTATGTGTATTCTGCCCTTTTTCCAATATATCTCATCCATCCTTGGCCGTACGATTTCCTCCTTAGTTAAGTATTGGCGACTTCTTATTTTAATCTTCCCAGATTTCATTTTTCGCCATACTTTATTTCCCTCGATAATTTTCTTCCATGGCCGTACTATTTGCTTGATAGTCAAGATTTTTATTTTAATTTTCGCGACGGATGCCTTTAGCTTACCGGACGCGATGCCTTTGAGATTTGACGAACTTATATTTTGATGATTCACGTGATGTCGATTTTATTTTTGATTTCACGTTTAAATTCAATATTTCTCCTTTATCCTCTGAGCTTCACTTTATTCTCGACCCGTGATCTGGCGGAAAATTATTTATGTTTGGTCTTTATAATATTCTTTCATTAAATAGTGTTCCTATATACTCATTATCAACCATTTATCGGTGGGCGACCACACTGAAATCCTCCGGCCATCATCTCCACAGATTGTTGATACCACATAACATCGTCACCTTGTACTGCTGGTGGTCCCACCAGGTTAGGAATTATTTTCCAGAGTCCTTCTTGAGTTGCTATCTTCCTAACCCTTGGCACTTTTCTTCTTTCCCGACGCATTTGTTCCAGAAGATCTTCTATATACCCTTCCACCGTTGACACAAATATATCTTCTGTTCTTAGTACTGTTTTTAAGCAAGGGGCCTTCTTTTCAAAGTAAGCATCCCATTGCTCATTAGTCCATTCCTCCTCGTCATCCTTTTGAGACTCATCTTGTTCTTGGCCTGCTTGTTTCTCCTTTTCCGCTTGGGCTTCCGTGTCCAATTCCTTGGCTACATATCCCCGTTTTACTCCTTCATAAGGGGCCACATAGTGCCAGTGTCCATCCATTCGACGCCATAGGGCAGGGGTTCCGAACACTGCATTGGTTAGGTGCTTGTGTATCCGTGGTACTGCAATTCCTTCCACTCGCTTCTCTGCCAACCTTTCTTCAATTATTCAATCTCGGCATGATTCTGCCCAGTCATCATCTGCTACATATCCGGGACCTCCTAGTCCCCAGTCTTGTTTTCTCGGCCCTTCACTTTGCACAGGCCAATCTTCCTTTGTGGCATAGCCCAACATGTTGATGGCGATAGTATTCTTCTCCTTTCTCTCCTGATATGGCTTTAACTTCGATCCGTTGATTGCCTTCGATATCAGTGACCCATCTAGATTTTCTAACTTTATAGAACCATTGTCACATACTTCCCGTACTCGGAACGGTCCTAACCAACGAACTTTAAGCTTCCCCGGCTTGATCTCGTTACGGCCGTTATATTTCAAAACTAACTGGCCCGACCGGAAATTCATTCGTCGGAGATGCTTGTCGTGCCAATATTTCCTTCGCCGTTGCATGTTCTCCGTCGCCCATTATGCCATCACCCTTCGCTCGTCCAGCTTATTCAGTTGGTATAGTCTTTCCTTTAAACTTTCAATATCGCCCAACCGATTCTCCACGGCTATCCTTAGGCTTGGTACCATATACTCCATTGGCATCACCGCCTCCTGACCGTACATTAATTGGAAGGGCGTGTGGCCCGTTGTTACCTTGTACGTTCTACGATATGCCCATAGGACGGCTGGTAACCTTTCTTCCCAGTCAGCTTCTTCCACGCCACATGATTTGTGAATAACTGATACGAGCACCTTATTTGTAGACTCCGCCTGGCCATTAGCTCACAGGTAGTACGGACTTGACAGGTTGTGAAAAATTCGGAACTCCGTCGTCATCAACCTGATAACATGATTAACGAAATGCCCTCCACGATCACTCGTGATCCGCATGGGGATGCCGTACCGTGTCACTATTTGCTCATAGATAAATCTTGCCGTACTCTGCGCTATATTGTCTGGCAATGCTCGAGCTTCAGCCCACTTCGTCAAATATTCAGTAGCAACCACAATATATCGGCATCGATGCAGGTGACTCACCTTTAATGGTCCAATGAAATCCAATCCCCATCGTTCGAACAATTCCTGTGGCTGTGAGGGATGCAATGGCATGAAGTCCCGCTTCAATGGTTTCCCGACCCTCTAGCAAGTGTCACAGCCTAACACCCACTCCTTAGCATCAGTGTGCATCGTCGGCCACCATAGGCCTGCCAAGAGAATTTTCCTTGCTGTAGCATCTGGTCCCATATGGCCGCCAGCCAGTCCTTCATGTGCCTCCTTTAGTATGCCAGGTATCTCTTCCTCTATGACACATCTCCGGAGGATCTGGTCGGGTCCCATCTTGTAGAGTAAACCATTGATCAATTGGAATGTCTTACTTTTCAGTACAAGCTTCCTTCTTTCGGCTGGTGGCATTTCTTTCGGGAACGTGGATGTGGACAGATATTCTCCAATCTTCTCGTACCATGATGGCAATATTGCAATCTGGAATAAGTGTGCATCCGGAAAGTCTTCATTCACCCCTCCCTCAGCAGGTTCGCCTGACCGGATTCTGGATAATTGATCGGCAATAACATGGCTCTTTCCCGGTCGTACGATGATGGTGAACGTAAATTCTTGCAACAAAAGTAACCATCTGCTCACCCGTCCTTGGATAATCGGCTTGTTCACTAGGTACATCAAGGCTTGGTGATCCACATAGAAAGTGAACGGCGTGGCTAGGAGGTAGTGCCTAAACTTCTGTACGGAGTAAACCATTCCTAGTGCCTCATGCTCGGTTGTACTGTAATTCCTTTCTGCTTTTGAAAGTAGCCGACTAGCAAAGAATACCGGGTGGTCCAACCCGTGTGCTCCCACTTGTGCTAGGGTTGCTCCGATGGCAAAATTAGAGGCATCTACATGTACATGGAACTCCTTATCCCAGTTCGGATACATCAATATGGGTGAGCTGATCAATTGATCCTTCAGTTCCTGGAATGCCTTCTCCTGTTCTTCGGCCCATATAAATGGTTGGCCTTTCCTCATCAGTAGGTCGAGAGGGTACGACACTTGGGAAATTTTTTTAATAAATCTCCAATAGTATCCCACATGCCCAAGGAAGGACTTCACACCAGTGACGTTCTCTGGAGCCTCCATCTGTACGATGACTCGCACCTTGTCGGGATCAGTTTTCAACCCAGCATTGCACACAATGTGTCCGAGCAACTTCCCTTGTGGCACCATAAATCTGCATTTCTTCAGATTCAAGGCAAGGCGGGCTGCTCTACACCGTTCCATGCACTCGCCTAAGGCTTTCAAATGTTTTTCCTTATCACTATAAATTGACCAGTCATCGAGGAAAGCTTTGAAATTACCTACCGACATTTTATCAAAAATGTGGAGTATTATCCTCTGGAATGTAGCTGGTGCGTTGCATAATCCAAACGGCATTCGGTTGTATGCATACACCCCGTCCTCAACCACGAACGTAGTCTTTAATTTGTCTTCCTCCGCGATACTGATTTGATTGTAACCCGAGAAGCCATCTAGAAAGGAGTGCATTTCATGCCTGGCAACTTCTTCCAGGATTGAGTCGGTGAAGGGAATAGGAAATGGATCCTTGATAGTCACTACATTCAGACTATGAAAGTCAACACAGATTCTAATTTGCTACTCTTTCTTCAAGGATATGACGATTGGTGATACCCACTCACTGACCTCCACCTTGAAAATGATGCCGGCCTCCAGCATCTTCTCAATCTCCTCCTGTACTTTAGCGGCATAGTTTTTGTTCATTCTGTACGGTCGCTTTCGTACGGGCTGGGCTCCCGGTACGAGAGGGATCCTGTGCACGCATAACTCCGGTGGTACGCCTTTGAAATCCTTGTACGTCCAAGCGAAAGCATCTTTATATTCCATGAAAATTCTGAATGCTGCCGCCTTCAGTAGAGGGTCCCAATCATCACCCACAAGAATCTCCTTCAGTTTGTCTGATTCCCCAAGGTTTACCTTTTCTAGCGTTGGCTCCTCGTACTTGATAATTTTGTCTTGTTCAAACTTGTGCGCTGGCGTCACATCCAATTCTGCCATACCCTCTCTATATTCTCCGTACCCAGGAGGAAATGTTTCACTGGTCGAGCCTTTGTCTTCTTCTGCTTCCCCCTCCTTGACTTGCAGCATGTTGCAATCAGGGTGGAAGACTTCATAATCCTCCATCTGCCAGTGAAACAGTCCGTTCAGTGAACTGGTCTCATCCTCCGAGCAACTCCCAATCTCCAATACCCCTTCTTCATCTGGTTCCATTAGCTTTCTCTCATCATCATCTGATTCTCCTCCGGATTCAGATGCCGAAGATGCTAGATCCTCACTGACGGCCTGGTTCTTCAGATCAATGGTGTATTTCCTCCCCCGATTTTCTATGGAGAGTGTATTTCTCTTCCAATTGTGGGTTGCCTTGGCAACTATCAACCATCCCCGTCCCAAGAGTGCATCGTACGCCTTTTTCTCCAGTGGGATGACTACAAAATTTAGCAAAAACAGCTGCGTGCCGATCAAGACCTTCTGCTCCATTAGTGTACCCAGCGGTCTGATGCCATGTTGATATGCTCCCACGAG
The DNA here is from genome assembly GCA_007258455.2 of Sequoia sempervirens. Lineage (NCBI taxonomy): Eukaryota > Viridiplantae > Streptophyta > Pinopsida > Cupressales > Cupressaceae > Sequoia > Sequoia sempervirens. The sequence goes on from VDFB02150783.1 coordinate 19,440, forward strand.
GTGGAATGTCGGGGGCCAAAGAGTCGGCTTACCCAAACACTTCCAGGTCTCTTCTGGCAGTACGTTTACTCCCGAACCTCCATCGACGATAGTGTTAGATAATTTCATTCCCAAGATTTCCATCTCGACGACGGCTGGTTTCCTCCCAATGCTTACTGCGAGTAGCATTGGGTCTGCGGTCTCGTCTACCAGTTCTGGCGTTCGTTCTGGTGGACCCTTCTGAAGATTTTCTTCAATAACATTTGTAAGCGCTACTTTGAGATAAGGCATCGTTTGCAAGAGATCAGTTACCTTAATGGGTACAGTTGTGTGAAGCACCTGTCGTACAATATTCTTCTCCGACTCCGACTGTAGCAACGTACTGGTAGCTTTAGAATTCCTGCATTCATTCACCATTGCCTCTTCTACTTTTGTCTTGGCCTCCCGAAATCTTTCTTTCTCCGTACGAGGGTCTGGATAATTTGCCCTTTTTGACTGCGCCCTTGTAATTGCCAAGACTTCTTCGTCGGCTATCTCCAGTATATTGATACTACCTTTCTGCTTCGGACAGTCGGTGTCTTCATGATCACCCGGTCCACACCACTTGCATAGCTTTCCCCAGGTGCCTTGGCCGCTCGGACAATCCCTCGTGAAGTGACCTCATTCATTACAGTTTTGGCATTGGATCATGGGCCGTCCTTTGCTATCGTACTGAATTTTGCTTTTGGGCGTATTTCTCCGATTGTTACGGTAGCCTCCAGGGGATGCATTGTTGCTCTGTGGTTTTGGCGGTGTGGTCGGAGGAGTTGACTGTTCGCCTTGGGTGAAGAATACTTGCGAACTTCTGGTTTTTAAGTTGTATGGGCACTCCTTGACGGAGTGTCCCATAACTTGGCAGATGTCACAGAATAATTTTTTCGGGCAATTCGCCTTTGTATGACCTTCCGTCTTGCAGTCGGTACACCATAATTCATTTGCTTCTTTGGATCCTTCCCTATCGGCTTTCAGTTCTTTCATCATCCGCATCATATCCCGCCAAAGAGCTTGTACAGTTGCCGATTCATCTTCACTTTCCTCTGCACTCTCTTCGTCATCCCTCTTCTTCCCCTTCGAGGATGTCCTGTTCTCACTTTCAATGTCCATCGCCCAATTGTATGCTTCGGTGTACGAGGATGGTGGTACTACTTTCATTTTTCGCCGAAGCGAGGGAATCAATCCTTCAATGAACCATCTTTTCTTTAAGCCATCTGCCGGCTGTGCCTCAAGCTTTCCTATCAAGTCTTTCAACTTCCTGTTGTAGGTCCGCACGTTCTCGTGCTTTCCTTGTTTAGTATGATATATTTCTGTGACAATCTCACTATCGTCTCGTAGAAGTTTGAACTCTTCCTGGAAAGCTTGCTTTAATACCCTCCATGTAGCTCTCTGTGCTTGGTTCAATTCGGAGTACCAATCAATGGCACTGTCTCTGAGTGTCGCTGGAAATGCCTTCAGCCACTGGTCGGGATCATCCTGCCCGCTGGCTATCCAGATTGTCTCACATGTCTTGCAATGCCGTACGGGATCCTCAGAGCCATTCCCCATGAATTTCGGCAACTTTTGCCGTTCCGGATGAGCCATCTTTCCCGGTTGACCTCCTTGTGTGTTGGACCCGATTAGACTAGTGGTTTCCTCGCTACGTCCTTGTGCGTCACTTGCACTCTTGGCCACGTACGAGTCACTCCCACGTCCTCCGTCAGCGTCCTCAACACCGTGGGTCTCCTCGGGTTCCCTCCGATGCTCTCTCTGCCTTGGGGTCTTAAGCTCTAGTCTTCCACTCCTTAGCTGTTCGTCGTCGTCCGAGAGGGACAACTCTCGAAATCATCTAATGCTTCTATTCAAATCATCTTCATTTTCATAGGGGTTATATCTTCCTACGTGTGGAGTGCTAAAGGGGTCTTCGTCCCGTCCTTCTGTCAAACTGTGGTGCGCTCGTTCAATGGATGTGTCTATTCTTGTCAGATTTTCATATGTTCTTTTTATGCTCTGATTTATTTCAATTAAGTCCTCATCCAATTCCTTACCGACTTGCTTTAGTCTTCTTCGCCGGTTTTCTTGTTCTTGCAGCCTGAGTGATCGCCGAACTTGCTCTTCCGAAGTCCCGTGCCCGTCAAGTACTCGATGCTTGTCTTTGTTCGGCCGTACGGGCATTTATTAGTTGTTCAAGCAATCATTGCTGGTTGCCGGAAGTACGGCGCCGGCTAGTATCGCGTTCTTCCTCTTCACGTTTGGTTCTGTCTTCACAACGTTGTACGATTTGCTGCCTTCGGCGCTCGCGATCTCTTCTTCTCACAATCTTGCAGGATAATGAAATGGCGGGCCAGCAACCTGGGCATGCATTCAGGAGGTGGTTCACCTCGTCGTTCACTTCCAGCCGATCCTAGATGACTTCCTCAGGGATCTCCCGAATGTGGGATTCCCTACGCACGTGGTCACGTAACGATATTTTCCACAAATTTACCAGATCTTCTGTCAATGAGTCTTCCCGTTCCTCATTAGCATTTACAGGTTCTTCGCTGGTTGACCCATTACGCTGCCATGGCAGTGATGCCCTAATCCGTTAGGCAACGGCGCCAAATGTTTGCCTACGGAATGTAATTCAAATCTTACGTACTACTGGCAAACTAGTCATGCGTAGAACATAGAATAAAACAGTAACCAGAAAGATATCATGTTTGAACACCAGAAACTTTATTCATTATCAAAATATCATGTACAATCCAAGAGTATCAGCAGTGCTTAACAATATAACCATCGGCACATAACTCCCTCCCGACTATCCCAACAGACTACATATAACGTTCGGTGGTGGTTAGATAACCAACCGACACGACATTTCATAACAACATTAATATTAACATTAATCCGAACGTGATTACCCGAAGTACATGACATGTATTATTCTTACTAATCTATAGCTTTATTAGCAATTGGCCGACTACGACCAAGGCCACTAACACAAAAGTAAGCTATGCTATCTACAATCATCATTTCAAACAGGTTGAAAATCTGATGAATAATCAGCAGCTTTACAAGCTAAAAGGTACTCTAATACTTCATTCCAATTCTCTTTTCCGGAATTCCAAAAAAAACACAAAATAACTTGTAATGCTTTGACATCAATGACAAAATGCTCAACATGAGTGAGGGCATTTTGAGAAAACTGATTGATGTGGCATGAAACAAACTCTAGGATTGTGAGTGTAACCAACCCGGGTGAAGTGGAAAATAGTTCGGTTTCTGATTGTACATTCCCCAAGAAACAATAACCCACAATGAGCAGTGCACGATGGTAGCTCCTTATACCAATTGGGTCATGCGAATCTCATGTGATGGCGACCCCTCCCATATAAGAGTGCGGGGGCTAGTGAAAGAGGAGACGTATGAGAGAAGAATGAGGCTCTAAGAATCCTCCGTAAAACATCTTTTAACTTTTAGTTTATTTATTTGGTGTTAGTTTTTAGTTATTATGTTTAGTAATTTATTTATTTAAATGCGTAAATGTAGATCAAGGGGTTCATGTCTAATTATATTAAATCATAATAAATTATAAAATTTATTTTATTAATTATTTATTATGTTTAACAATTTATTTATTTTAATACTTAAATATTAAGGGGTTCATGTCTATTATATTAAATTATAAAAAGATACTATATAACAAATTGATATCAAATTAGTATATATTTTTTTAGAGATGTACCCAACCCTCAAAATTTTTGCCATACTAACATACCATACCCACATATCTGATTTTGATTCAATTCCGATTCAGTAAATTAGCCATTTATTGCTAGAAAATCAAGGTGAGTTGTTCAAGGATTTAGAGGAGATAACTAGTCATGAGAATGTTTAATCTTTAGGTAAGCATCCAATCTTGATAAAGGGTACTCCCCTTACAATCTAAAACTCACAAAAACAATAGATAATGGCACAAACAAAATGCAAGAAGGAAAACAAATATTTTCTATTATCACTGAAATGAAAATGAAATTACAACATTATATTTGTCATCACATGGGTTTTCTAATTACATAAATCTGCAAATCTGCAAATTAGAGCCACCATCTACGCTACTCTAGCCTCGTCTCTATAGTCCTCCTTGACATCTTTTATTTGGAAGGTGTAACCACCCTAGAATCTTCTGGAAAGTGTAACCGCCCTAGAATCTTTTAGAAAGTGTAACTTCCTCAAGAAGATATTTTGAAATTTTTATTAATTTTGGTATTACAACTTCGTGGGGTCATAACTTTTGATTCGATCGTCGGATTTTCTTTTATAATACCTTTTTGGAAAGCTTTCGAGAAATCTTTAGTTAGGAAGTAGGGCTTAAAGGCTAGCTACTTTCGTTTCCCACCAATTTTCAGGCCCATCCGGAGCCTCTAAGTGCCTCAAAATTGACCCCGAAGATTTTACTAGGATTTTCGAAAATTAAAATTTTAATATCTCTCAAATGACAAATGGTATTGAAGTAATTACTTCGCCATTGGCTTCAATTTACCATTCTGGAGGTCTATGTAAGATTTCGTGTCCAACTATGCATAAATGCAAACTTACTAAAATAGTAACCCTGCCAAATTTAGTCCTTATTGAAAAGAAACAACATTTTTTGTTTTGGGTGATGCAAGATTGCTCTTACACACTAGATGCTCCTGCATCAAATCTCCTAATTTAATTAAGAACCAACCTACATAGATCTAGTAAAAGAGCACTGTATGATATTTAAGTCTCTATATACTGTTTCCTCATTTTCCCAATTTGAGTATTCAAATGACACCATAAAAGCTTATTGTAATGTCGCAAAATTGCACCTAGGGGCAATTCCACATTTTAGCACTTTGCCTAGCATTTATGACACCTAAGAGCATTAATGACAAAAATACCATGGGCCGGAATTTCACAATTCTAGCTCCATGAGGACCATTGGCGAAGCAACATAAGCCTAATGACATGTTTCCCGAAAATTGATGGACGCCTGTGCGGCGCACTAGCGTCCTGTCAGTTTTCCGAGTTTGAAACAGGGAATCTCAAATCTTGACTCCTAAAACATATCTTGACAGTCAGGATTTCGGGTGTAACGACTCTTTGCTACCCTTGCATGCAACAAAACCCCTCATTTGCTCTCAGTTTAGGGGTTCAAGTCATTCAGTCAAGCTCTCTCTTCAGTTTTCACTCTTGAGTTCTCTTCATTCTTGATAGTAGCACTCTCATAAGCGAAGCCATGCTGGACTGAGGTCCCTCCAACAACTACAACTCTCAAGTAAGCATTCAACGGTGTGTCTGTGTGCTCCGGAGAGGGTCTAGGCCCATGGGTAATGCTCTCTCTCTCTCTCTCACACACTCTTTCTATTTACTTGCTCATTTGCTAGTTAGTGGTGTGGGTTCTACTCCTGAAGTGGGTTTTGCTTTCACCACACACTTTGTCTATTTCGTTTGCACTCCTTTCCTATCTGGCTATCCGTGGAGGTGGGAACACCAAAACGGGGGTCTAACTGAGGCATACCCCTATACAACCCCAACCCTTTCCCCTCGTTCTTCTGTGTGTAGGTTGCAAAGCGGAGCTTGGAGTGAAGACTCAAATGTCTGGTTGAGGGTAAGTTTTCTCCAAGTTCTCTTTGTGCTTTACTTGAAATTTTTTGTTCTTTGTTTGATTATTCTGTTCAGAAGACCTTAGATCTGAGCTAGGAAGTGAGACTTTATTTTGCCCGTCTGAGCTCCTGAGCTTTTCGTTGCTTAGGACGCCAGTGCGCCGCATTGGCGTTCTGAATCTGTGCTGCCGTCCTTTGGCTTAGAGCTCCTCTATTAGAGGCAGAAATCCAGAGGTTTCACTCCCTCGAGATCTGGAGTAGTTTTCTGTGAAAGTTAACGTGTGCTTATTTCTCTTGCAATTTCTTTATGCTGAGGTGGATAAGGGCATTTCGTCCCCTGGTGATCTCTTGAGAACAAAGAGACCCATGTGCAGCGAATCCCTCTTATCTCACATTTTGGTGAACCCGACGTGAAACATGTTGGATCTATTTTTACAATGTTTCCATGTTTATGATAACACTTTCTCTAAGGAAGATTTCGATATGCTGGATGACACTCTAGATTTCTTAGAAGCGCCCTCCTCTATTCGCAAACCTTCCGAGCAAACTTCCTCTCTGCAAGCTGAGGAGTCAGTAAATGTAGTAGTGGTCTCTGTGGCTCCTCCAGGCCCTAAGAAACCCGTCATTTACGTGACCCTGGGTAGCTCTTCTTCTAGGGAGGATTATTCTGTCTACAAGGTTTCGTATCGAAATGATTCACTAGATTTGTATTCAAGATTCATAAAAGCTATGGACTCCACTTCCTATAATGCTGTTGGGCACACATATAATACAAGAAGAAACAAACCTACTTTTTTACCACTTCCTATTTTTTTACAAACCTACAAGATTCATAAAAGCTATGGACTCCACTTCCTACTTTTTTACCACCTTCTCAACCAAGCCTTTCTCTAGTACCTAAAGCTATAGACTCCACTAGGCGATTATGATCTTGTCAAGCAACTTTGTGTTACTCCGACTAAGATCTCATTTTGGGATTTGCTTCAGATCGCTTTGGTTTATCAGGAGATGCTTCAGGAAGCCTTGTAGAAGATCCTCTTGCTTGCCTCCGCTAGGCCTACGGATGTTAATGCGTTGTTGGCTCATATTTGAGCGGATTCCGAATATTACATTCCATTCGCAAGAACTCCTGCCTCCGGATGTGCATAAACAAGCGGACCCCTTGATGATTATAATTAATGTTAATAATATCAATATTAGGCGTACTCTCATTGAGACCAGTTCGACTCTCAATGTCTGCGGTATTGACCTACTACCTAAGATTAAAGTTGATTCATCTTCTCTAGCTACTTCTTCCTTGTACATTTGTGGGTTCGATAATGCCGACCGTCAAGCTCTAGGCATGATAATACTACCTTTGTAGCTAGGCCCTATTGCCTTGCCTACTTTGGTTTATGTGATGCTTGGCCCTTTACCTTACAATCTTCTTTTGGGGAGACCCTGGATTCATGCTATGGATGCGGTAACTTCTACTTTACACCGTTCCTTAAATTTCGTCACAAATAATCGGGTGGTCATGGTTAAAGTTGTTCACCTTTGTGAGCTAGTGGCTTCCGGTTGGGCTTCAGTCGTCTCCACTCTTGAGAATTGTATTCCATCCTTAACCATTGACGCTATGGTGTGTTCCTTGGCGATACCCTACGTGGAGGTTGTTCCTGAAGCGAATGCCTTTAAATTTGAATCACCTAAAGTAGAAAGTCCTAAGTCCTCCTCGTCTTCTTTTTCCTCTTCTTCTGAATCAAACACTTTCCTTGGTGATGATTTGGGCTCCTTGGAATTCTCTGAATTCTTTATTGCAAAATACAAAGCAAGTCCCACTTGTTTAGATTTTCCGAATGCCTCTGACGTAAAGGTGGATGATGCTCTTGCTGAGGAAGAGAATTGTGATCCTGTCCAGGAGCCCAGTTCTCTCCTTACTGAGGAGAGTAGCCCTACTCTTGCAAAAGAGGTTAATGTCTGTGAATCAAGTAAAGGAGACAACTGCGCTCTCATGGATGCGTTCAATTTTCATTGGTGGAACAAAGCCCTCTATGTAGAGCCAGCGCCTCTCGAAGTTTTACAAACTTGTTATGGTTTTGGATATGAACTCGCTTCTCAGTATGGCTATGGGCAGAAAGGCCTAGGGTGTATTGAGCAAGGAATCCAAGTCCCCATCCAGTTTAAGTCATGAAAGCGCTATCTGGGTTTGGGATGCTCTATTGAACAATCTAAGCAGAAACCTTGGTGGAGTGTTAATATGATTTTGATTGAACCACTGAGTTTGGTCCATCCTGAGTTGATAGAGGATAGGTGTCAGATCAAGAAAGTTTCTTTAGATGTCTTCTCTTCAAATGAAGCACTTGAGGAATTCTTAGATGCCTACTCCACTTTGCCTCCCTTTCATCACAAAAGACGATTCTTGTATTGCTTGCATAAACAAGCGTACTTTGGAGAATTTGTCTTAAGTATTGATGAAGAAGATCAGAGAAACCCTAGTTTATTAACGCTCCCGAATGATTTTAGGTTTTTCCAAGGTTTTTGGTTTTTTTGCAAATTTTGTGTTTTTGATGCAATAAATGAAAGGTACGATTTTGACAATAAATTGAAATAAATTCAATAAAAATAAAATAGCTCTGGAAATGAGAGAATATCGATGCCAGTATCTTTATTCAAACTTCTCTACTGATTACAATGATATCCAGAAACATGCAATGAATAAAATAAAGAATTTTCAATATTTTTAGAACCTGGTATTTGCTGCTACATAAGTACAGAAATGTACGGCTGCAATAAATGAAGTCCTTTCCCTTCTGTTTGATGATGGCAGATGACTCCAGATACAGGGGCGCCACTCTGGAGAAATTATCAAGCCAAGAAGAGAGACGTTTCTCTTTGCAAGAAAAAGGACGGCTCAACACAGCTGGTACGGCCTGGTACAGTACGGCCTGATGTCAGCAGCTTCAATGATAGGTACGGCCTCCTCAAACTAATGCTTAAGTCTCTGAATATGGTGCGCCCAAGGCAATAGATGATATCTGAATGCAAACAACTGAAAAGAACTGGAGATATGAATTTCTCTGAAGCTCTGTAGTTTCCTCTGGATGAGAAAACCTCTGTTGGCAATAAATCAAGTGGTATTCCACACCCTCTGAATTGCTTTCCGATGGAGATGGCTCGTTCCCCAAGGAATTCGAACGCGAAACCCTAGAGTCTCTTGCTCAGACAAAACTTGACCAGTTTCAATATCAATAATCTCATAATGGCACAAAACCCAAGGCAAAATCCTCTTAAGGCTGAAAAGTGCGATTTCCTCAAGAATAGGGTTTTGATAAAATATTCACATTTTAATATTTTAATATTTCAATAGTCCTCAGCTGAATATTTTAATATAAAATCAAATGTCAAACTGGCCCCCCCTTTAATGATGGCGCACCCCTCAAGGCAATCACTTAAGTTATAATTTTAAATTATAACTTTATATTATAAACATTAAATAATTAATATTTAATCAATATAATTAAATATTAATATCTTCCTCGTAAATTATCCGATTACTGATCCGTCTGATGCTGACGAACTCTGAAGTGATTCC
>VDFB02150785.1:0-13824 GCA_007258455.2 Sequoia sempervirens
ATAATGTTTAATACTGAGCAATGTGTGTCCTAGGTAAGTGGCCTAGGACCCACTCGCCCTATGGTGAATGAGTCCTCCTTAAACCTAGGACCCCCCTTTAAAATATGTTTTTGATAGTATTTTAATGATTTCAAATCTACAATTTAATGTTGGCTTTTGATATTTGAATTTTGGGAATTAATGTTAACATATGTATAAATAAGAGGTCATTTCACTAAGTTTCATCCTAAGACTTCCTAGCAAATTCAAGTTATCTTAAGAGCACTTTTAAGAGAGCATTATAGGAGCATTCAAGAGCATTTCAAGGCATTCAAGGGAAAAATTATTGAATATTATTGCAACAATCAAGATTCCTTTCATCATGTCAAAGATTAATTGCATCATGCATGTTGTTTGAGCTAATATGGTGATGTAGAGTTCAAGATTTATTCACGTGTTCAAAAGCATTGTTTCACATCAAGTTTCATGATCAAGATCCTCATCCATTGAAGCCAATTCATGCAAGTTTTCATTTTTGTTATCCAAGGTTTCAAATAAGGTTTGGCAAGTTGTTACATATTGTTGTTCATTCATCATTCCTTCATGCTTTTCTATTTCATTTCAAGGTTTAATTACCAAAATGGGGTTTGACCAAGGAAAAACCCATTCCTTAACAAAACAACATTTTTTTCTCTTTGATGTGTGTTTGTAGGTTTTAGGTTGAATATCATTTGAAGAGAAAAATTTAAGAAAGTTGCAAAGTTGCAAGAAAAGTTGTCAAATCATAGAAACTCCTCTACAAATTTTAATTTTGGCTATCCGATAGTGAACACCTGAAATTTGGGAGTGCAAACCAAGCAAAAGAGAATCCATAAAGTATTTTTAGGAACCCTAGCTAGGACCCATTCACCATAGGGCGAATGAGTCCTTAGTGAGCTTCAAAAGGTGGCTTTTGGTGAAAGGTACACATCCTTTTCCCCTTTCCAAATCTGCCTTTTGATTATTGTTTCTATTAGATTTGATTACTGTTCCTCATTTGTATTTTATGACTTGCATTTTGGAGTTTGTTTGATGATTGAAAACTTTCTCCCCAAAGTGCTATTTAGTTCATACCCCCATCCTTGCATAGATAGGAAATTTGTTGATTCATACCTTGATGGTTTGGATCTCATTTCCTTGAATGAAATTAGAGAAATAGGTCATTGTGGTGAACCCCCTTTCATAACATTTCCCCCAACCTATTTTTCTTTGTTTCAAGAACATGTATGAATTTTTTTGGGTTGTGTAATTATGTATTGATTATAAGGTTGAATTTCATTCCATAGTGTTATAAGTAGTTATCTTCTAAAATGTACCCTCAACCAAAAATTTCTTTTGGGTAGTGTAATTAAACATTAATCAACAAACCAAACAAACTCCTTATCTCTCAAAAAGAACCCCATCTTAGCATCACATGCATTATAGTACAAGAATAAACACATAGACTCATTTAGTCTCATCTAATTTGGAATCTTTGTCATGAGTCTAGCAAATATTATAGTAAAATATAACGCCAATTCCTTAGAACCTTTGGCAAGAATTCATTAATATGAATCTAGGGTCAAGTTTATCCCCATAATACTCTCTGAAGACTTTCTAAAATTCTACCTAAGATTCTATGGTAGCATCAAGCAAGATCTTGTACCATTCTCTAAAAATATCATCCAACCACTGAACAAAATTTTTTATTCATCATTGATTTCATAATCATGATTTAGGTTATTAAAATCTCTTAGTGGTCTTCTCTTGATACAATATTATTTCCTTAAAATTTCATGAACTTTGATTTGACTTCTCTTGGGATAGGATTTGGATTCCTAGGAATTTTAGTGAAGTTCAATTGCCTGTATTTGCCCAAGTTTGAAGGTCTTGTAGGAACTTGTATTTTATTATTTCTAAGGCCCTTATAGTTCTTTCTTCTATTAACAATTTTTACAACTCCTTTATCACCTTGTTTCAATCAATGTTCCTCAATTTTTCAATTCTCCTTAAAGAATCATCTCTAAATTTCTTAGCTTGAATCTTGGATAAGTTAGATTTCAAATCAATTATGTATTGGATAATGTCTCTATCCTAGTTTGTATGGCTTGAATATAGTTTGGGTTGTTCCTCTTTAGACTCCTCACGTACTTCACATCCCCGATCATTCTTACAATTAAGATTATCCCTATACTAGAAAGTGTGCTCATCTTCTTTTGAAGGTGAAATTGTTGGCTCACCATACAAGGCATTATGTCTCATATTTAACCTTTCCATGAAGGAGTCATTAATATGATATTTAAATTCTCTTTTTTATCTTTCTCTCATGAGATCATCTATAAATTTAATATTTTGGATTATGGCATTCATTTCCATTCCCTTGTTCTGGGATTCTATTAATAGATTTATTACAAATATAGCATGAATGTTTACCTCTTTCTTGTGTATTAACATTGTTTTCAAGATGACTAATAATAGATGTAGAGGGCTTAGCTATCTCCTTAGATCTCCGTGAAACACACTCTATTTTATGTGTCTCACCAACCATCTTTTTATTTGGGTTGATTTGAACAATGATCTCCTTCCATCCATGTTGAGAATGCTTAATATGTTTTGATTTTACAAGAATAGTGTTTCCACACTTGGTAAGGAATAGGAAAAGAAGGATAAAACAAAACTAAATACTATACAATCATTTATGTTTGTACTATTTTTATCGATTGCCCAAGGATTTAGCAATAAGATCCCTAGTAGAGTTACCGATCTATTGTCTCTCCAACTTGCTTTTAATAATTCCTAAGGGGTTGTGAATTCCCATGGTTAAAAATATTGACAAGATGGGCCAATGAATGAGAGCTAATTAAATCTTTCTTTGCACTTTATGCTTTGCAAAAATTAGGGGTAGCCCTATCAATATACTAAAATGATACACACATTTAACACAATGACTAGTAGATAATTTATTGGCTAAAGAGAAATTATTTTAAAGGAAAAGTGATTATAACTCTGTGAAATAGAATATCAACTATATTCAATCATAGGGAAATATAAGGTGTACATATTCATTTGTGTGATATTTTAGAGTCTTATTTTATTACATGATATTTTTAAAATTGAGTCCTAAAACATTGTAATGATTTCTCAATAGTGTATTTATGCTTGGTGGTTTTAATCCTTGGATCTTGTGAGGGGGTGCTACCCCTTGACCTCGCCAATGATTGCCACCTCTAGGACCTTGCTTCAACATTAGTAAAAATAATATATACTGGGGAATTGTGTTGACAAAGACATTTTTTAAAGCAATGATTCACCATAGTGATTAATGCCCATAGTTAGTGTTAGCTAGGAGTTTGTAGGATTTAATTTCTTTTAATGATGTGCATAAATTTGTCACTAAGATTAATAGTTTTCAAAAAAGGAAAGATTCTCCAATAAAAATATTAAAAAGGGAAAGATTCATAAGATTCTTTTAGGTCCTTTTCTTAAAGTTATCATTGACAACAACTTGCATATTTTTTGGGAGCAACTTCTAAATGATTAAGAGCTTCGAAATGGTGGCTAGGGATTCAAGGTTGATGATGAGGAAGCCCAACCTACCATAGGATTTATTGTTTAATTTCTTAGTTTTTATATGGTTTTATAATTGTGGTTGCATCTATTTCAACTTGTATAGAAAATTTCAACAAACCTACCAAAAAATTTTAGAAAAAAAAAGTAAATTATTATATAGAAAATATACATAGAATGTGTACATACCTTTATGTGCTTTCTTTTGAAAATATAAATCCCAAATATTTGGCTATTTTACTAGATGCAATATCATAATCTATACATGCAACACTCCCACTTAACTAAATATTTTCTAGCCAAACTATTGCACATTGAATCCTTTCATACAAAACTCAAACTTATCTTTGGGTAATGCTTTTATTAATGCATTTGCCACCACCATTTCTATTGGACAATGTTCTTCTCAACTTGTTCGCAAAGAAAATGGGAGTGTACTTCAGTGTGTTTAGTTCTCTAATGAAACCTTAAATTTTGTCATCGCTATACAAATTTGACTATCACATTTCAATATTGTTGGTTAGGTTTGAGTAATCTCAATATCTTGCAATGCTTTTCTTAGCCGTATTAATTCCTTCATAGATTAACAAGTTACCATATATTTCGACTCTACACTTGAAAAAAAAATGCTGGTTATTTCTTACTTGCTCATAAAACTATACATCCACTTAAAATTAAACAATATGCTAGAATTGACCTTCAATCATTAAGATACCCTACCTAATTTGCATCATGATATCCAACTAGCTTCAAAATATTCTTCTAACCTGCCTACCTAATTTGCATAATGAGGTCTCATGTGCTTCTTGTACATTAAGTAGTTCATCAACTTCTACATGGAAAGCATACAATTCTTGTGTCCATTATGCTGGTTTCAGTTTTCTAGCTATACTTCGAAGCTATGGTTGTTCTTGTATAAGACTTATGTTGTATGATTGTGTCCATTTTGCAGATTGAACAACACTGTGACTGTGGTCATGCCTTTTGGTAGTGTAGTACATTAAATCGCAATGCATATTTCTATAACCATTTATAGACAACAATGGCGGCGATTCTGTTGCATTGTTGTTATGCTCATTTGCAGCGCTTCAACTATAATCATACAGTGCCAATGCGATTCATTGTCAACCTCAATTTCTCAACATTAGGTAGAGAGGGTTTGTTGATAGAGGTGCTGCAAGCACCCATTCTGCTTACTACATACAACTCCCCTGTACACTGTTCTAAATATCTTCAAATATTGCACACCCACATTGCCATCAATGCGCTTTCACCAGGTAAACGAATACATTCTCTAATCACTCGCAGGGGATTTGAATTTCCTAAACGCACATTTTTCCAGAATAACCTTGTCAACATGTATGTCAAGTGCGGGGGTTTGGTGGATGCTCGTAAAGTTTTTGACGACATGAAAGAACGAGACGGATTCTCATGGAATGCCGTCATTGCAGCTTACCGAAGACATGGGTTTCCTCACGAGGCATTGGCACTGTTTCACCAAATGCAGAGAACAGATGTTCAACCTGATCAGTTCGCCTTTGCCAGTATACTCCCAGCCTGTGCGAAAATAAGAGCTTTGGATCAGGGTGTGGATATCCATCGAAGCATAATGGAAAAGGGGATTTTGTCAGATTTAGTAGTTGCGAATGCCTTGGTAGACATGTATGCAAAATGTGGAAGCATACACAGGGCACGTGAGGTGTTTGATAAAATGTTCGAGAAAAATGTGGTCTCATGGAATGCGATGATTTCAGGATATGCACAAAATGGTGTTATTGACGAGGCTTTAAGGCTTTTCAAAGAAATGCCTCAGCCTGATGTCATATCATGGACTGCCATAGTTGCAGGTTACGCACAAAATGGGTACTTCGAGAAGGCTCTGGACGCTTTTAAGCAAATGCAATTGACAGATTTAAGGCCGAACTCCACAACCTTTGTTAGCATCCTCTCAGCATGTTCCAAAATGGGAGGATTTACAACAGGGTATGGCCATTCATCAAAGCGTAATCAAAAGTGGATTGTTATCCAGTGTCCAAGTTGCAAATGCCCTGATAGACATGTATACAAAATGTAGAAGCCTACATAAGGCACGTGAATTGTTTGACAGAATGATGCAAAGAGATGTGGTCTCTTGGACTGCAATGATTGCAGGATATGCACAAAATTGTGTTCTTGACCATGCCTTCAGGCTTTTCAAAGAAATGCCTCAACCAGATGTCATCTCGTGGAATGCCATGGTTGCAGGATATGCACAAAATGGATTTGTTGAAAAGGCCTTGGAGGCATTCACACAAATGCAATTGGCAGGTCTAAAACCAAACTCCACAACATTTGCCAGCATCCTCCCAGCCTGTGCCAAAATGGGAGGGTTAGAACTGGGTATGCACATCCATCAAAGCATAATTGAAAGTGGATTGTTGTCAAACGTCGTAGTTATGAATGCTCTGATAGACATGTATGCTAAATGCGGAAGTATACAGAAGGCACATGAGATGTTTGAGAAAATGCCTCAAAGAGATGTGGTGTCATGGACTGCACTGATAGCAGGATATGCACAAAATGGGTTGGTTGACAAGGCCTTGGAAACTTTTAAGCAAATGCAATTGGCAGGTGTAAAGCCAGCATCCACAACCTTTGCCAGCATCCTTCCAGCATGTGCAAAAATTGGAGCTTTAGAGCAGGGTATGGACATCCATCAAAGTGTAATTGAAAGCGGCTTTTGGTCAGATGTCGTTATTACGAATGCCTTAATAGACATGTATGCAAAATGTGGTAGCATTCACAAGGCACGTGAACTGTTTGACAAATTTTCTCAAAAAGATGTCATCTCGTGGAATGCCATGGTTGCGGGATATGCACAAAATGGCTTGTGCAAAGATTCTCTTGAAGTCTTTGAACTGATGAAGCACTCTGGAACATACCCTAATCATGTAAGCTTCGCTTGTGTGTTATATGCATGCAGCCATGCAGGTCTAGTGGATGAGGGCTGTAAATACTTCATTGGCATGAATGATTCTTATTGCATTATGCCTGCAATTGATCATTATGTGTGCATGGTTGACCTTCTTGGGCGTGCTGGTTATCTTGAGGAAACTCTAAAATTTATCATAAAAATGCCAATTATACCTGTGGTGGTTGTGTGGGCATGTTTCCTTGGTGCCTGTAGATCATATAATAAAATAAGGTTAGGAGTATTTACAGCAACTCTTCTTTTTGAGCTGGATCCTAAAAATGCTGCAACATATGTTCTTCTTTCAAACATCTATGCAGAGGTGGGCAAGTGGGATGAGGTTCATATGGTAAGGAGATTGATGCAAGATAGAGGAGTTAAAAAGGTTCCTGGATGTAGTTGGATTGAAGACAATAAAATGATTCACGTTTTTTCTGTAGGAGACAGATCACATCCACAGACACAGGAGATCTATGGAGAGTTGGAGAAATTATCTTGGGAGATGAAGCTGGCAGGGTATTTTCCAGATTCAAAACATGTACTTAATGATGTAGAGGAGGAGGAAAAGGAATTATTCCTCTGCCACCATAGTGAGAAGTTGGCAATTGCATTTGGATTATTAAACACACCACCTGGAACAACTATTAGAGTTGTCAAGAACCTTCGAGTATGTGTTGACTGCCACACTGCAACCAAATTTATCTCCAAGATTGTTGCAAGACAAATTGTTGTGAGGGATGGGAACCGGTTCCATCATTTCAAACAAGGACGATGTTCTTGCGGAGATTATTGGTGATGCTAAGTGAAACAATTTGTAAGCAAACGCTAGCTCTATAACAAGGTGAAATGTGTGAGACCTGCAGGGATAAAGAATGGATAGGATTTTATCTTAAGTTTTCAAAATCTGTTTTATCCTGAGTGTTTGAAGATCTAGACCATGATGTTGACTTCATAAATCAGATGACTGGTTTGCATTGTGCATCACTGCCGATATATACTAATGGGATATTTTTAAAGCCCTTTTGTATGTTACCATAATGGTGTCATTACATTGAACTGTTTCTCGGGAAGCCTGCACATCTCTGGAATGAAATCTGGAAGATGAGGTGGAGAATGAGAAAGAGCAGGGTAAGAGGAATGCTTGAAGTAAATGGATATCACATCTGACGATATTAGATCACATTTTGATGGAAACAACTCCTTTACATGGAAAGATTAGTAATGCGACTAGATATGGTAGGCCCATGAATCCCTAGAGGCTAGCACCATTTGCAACAAAGAAATTGCAATTGCTGAGCAGATTTGGGCAGGCTAAAGGACTTGCATGTAAGAAAAAAGTCCCCATCACTGATCAGATTTGAGCAGGTCAAAGGATTGTGGGAACAGATTTGAGGGTTTTGAGAGTAGCTCCCAAAGAAATAAAAGGGATCACCTACATTCCATCATACAGGTCACAGGCATCTATGCCTTTGTTTTAAGGTATTTTAAGTCAATTTGTTATGTACACTTCGTCAAACAGTTCGCATGCATCCTATGCTGAAGCCTAGAGAATGAAGAAACATGCTAGGGTGACCACTCTAGGAGGGAACCTAGATACTATGACCTCACCTGGTGAAACAAAGATGCGGCTTAATAAAGCTATTACACATTAGATAGAAAAACTTCAAGCTCTATCCATTGTTGTTTCTGATGAAAATAAATATGTTAATGATTTATCAAATAGGTTGCACAGCCTGAACTCGAATTATCTTCCAAAGTTTTTGAAGTACTTAGAATAACCTCTGGGCAAGACAAAATGATGGGAAGCCTCTCTCAAAAGCAATTGACCAACAAAAAAAACCAATCGAGAGTCAAGCAAATACTATTGTAGTACAGCAACTAGTCATAATAGATTTTCAAAATATGAATAAGGCTTGAAACCTTTAAGGCAAATGTTACGGCAAACCTTGTGAGCCAAAAGGAGCTTACCTCCAAGCTCAAATGTGTGGATACAACTTGGGCACAAATGGTGGATGCTATACAAGCAAAGTTTGAGGAGGATAGACAAAGGCAACTCAAATCCCTTGAACTCAGAATTAGAGGATTGAAGAAACAAAATTCATTTGAGTTAGCTTAACAATTTATTCATAATAGTTTGGAACAAAAGAAAATCATCTTTGAGAGTTTGGTTCATTGAGGAGTATTCTCTTATTATCTGATTAATGAGCTCTTAAGATAGGCTCAAGGTTTTTGATTTAAAAATGTTTGTTTTTTCAAAATTTCAAAGAAGATTTATATGGATGAGGATCTCACGCAAATTCAATATGAAGAGTTGAAGATAATAGATTAAAGATGGATGAAGCTAGGAAGCAAGGAAAGTGGTTAGTCATTCAATATGTTAGAGCATGGATTATTGACAGCCCTCCCTCAGATTGGTCAATCAAGGGATTCACTAAGTAAGCTTATCTTATATCACCTACGATCATGGAATTTCAAATAATACCCCTTATTTTTATTTCTACCCTTAAATCTTGATTTTTTTTATTCCCTGTACAAAATTTGTATTTGATATCCTATTTCGCCCCTTTGGTCTAAATAGTTACACCAGGTAGTTATTTAAGTTTTTTTTGGAATGTTAAAATATTTTGGAGGGAAAAACTTAAATAAGTTCCTTTTGTTAAAAGGAGTTTTAGATTGCTAAGACTCTAGGAGGCTTTGACTTAGTTTTATTCACATGCATGAACTTTTAGAGGGAAGCTTATTTTATGAAGTTGAGTTGAGCCTTTTTAGGGTTTTGGTTATATTTGTCTGAAAAGACCACGTTGAGAAGGAAAAAGAGAAGCATGATAGGTTGCAGGAAAAGAGGGTTTTTCAGAAAGTCATGGTACACCTGTCTCATATGTTCATGCATATTCAATATGGCAGTTGGCGTGGAAGTTGCATTTGTTGCCTTTTATGGAGTTGAAAATCCACGTTGCAGGAAAGGAGCAGAAGTTTATGGAATGTTGAAGGGAGTTTGAAAGAGCCCTACTTTTCATTCATATCCACGTTACACATTTTGCATGAATCTTTCCGCAATTTTGCCAGCGCTTTCAAGCTAATATGGTGGCTAGGACTATGTCAAACACTATGTTGAAAGGAGATACACGCAGAGTTTTCAGCCTTTTTGGTGCTCAGTTTCGAGTATTTCAGGTATGAGACTTGGATTCTCGCTTCATTTTAGTTTATGAGCTTTAAAGAGCACCACTATGAGAAAGTCACACGTTGAAATTTATTCATGTTGAGTTAAGAAGATGTTAAGAAGGTTCTATGGTCCCTGTGTTATGTTTTCTTCCCATGCAAGAGATACACGTGGAGTTTAATGAATGAGACAGGTTTATCTTCTATATTGAAACCCTATTACTGTCATAAGGAAATGCCTAATCCAAATGCCACACCTACATAAGACATCTGACAAAGATGAAGCCTGTATTAAGGCTAAAGTTCATGTTCCATATCCTAAAGCGCAAATGATTTCTATAGAATCACCTCCACAATCTGAGGCATCTGAAGAACTCGTCAAAAGTTTTATGTACAGCTTTCTATCTTGGAACATGAAAAGGGAAAATGATTCATGGGTACAAACAAGTGGTGTTTGGTTTGTCCTTCATCTTGCAGAGTTGGTTGTTCTTGCTTACCAGATCAGCACTGCAACTTTGAGCAGATGCAACCACTAGGGGTAACATTGTTGAGTACAAGACTAGAAAAGTTTGAGAAAACGGAATATCCAGAACTCCTTGGGCACTTTCTGATGGAGCAGTTTCAGGCACAACTTGTTTCTGCTGTTCGAACAGTTGTAGATGCATCTTCTGGACCAATTCTCTTGGATGCAGGTTTTCAACTGGCCACTAAGATTTTTAACAAGAAACATCACAAGAGAGGAGTCATAAATAGTTCATCACCGTGCTTAGATAGAAGTGAAGCTGGATGTTTACTGCCATTTCAAAGCTCACAAGAATAAATTTAAATCTGCTATGTAAAATTATATGTTCTGATGAAAATAACCAACGAAGGCATCCAGGGGTCTTGTCCATTAACTGAGAAGTATTTGGGAGTAAGTCTATTACAACCTTTTAAGTTTTTGGTAGATAAAATATTGGGAAGGTTACTGAAGACAAGAAAGTTGAATTGAATGTGCACTTTTAATAAGTGATGGGTTGCTAAGTTCAGAGTACAAGGACGGGCTTGAGCCTTTTTATAAAGGGCTTTCACATGAAGTATTTACAGAAATTTTTGCATGGTCTATTTGAGGCAAAAGTTATACAGCCTGGGAAATTTTGTAGCTGTCAAGATGGATGTGCTGTGAGATCTTCTATCTTCTCTTAAGGCAGAATATAGAATCTTATGTCCTTTTGGAAAAGGGTTTTTCTCCTTAGTCAAACCCCGACACTTATTCTTCATGATGAAATTAACTATCTTGAGTTTGAAGGGCACAGTGCTGGTGGTGAACAGTTGATTGGGTCAATGTCTCTATGTCTTGATAGTTGCTTTTATAGTTCTATTAAATGTGCTGATGGGAAGGACTGTAATTCATTTTGTAGTTGCTCTAACAGTTCTATTGAATGTATCTTATGCAGCTTTTCAGTCTAAAGATAGAAGTGGCTATTCAATTGAAGCTGTTCAGGGAAAGCAAAATTCATTTGATTGTGGCTTTGAAACTTTGCCTGGTGGATCTTCATGTTCACACAATGTAAGATAGTGAAATATGGAAGTCATTAAAGTCACAATAAGAAAGTAGAGATGCATGTTGAAATGCACAGTTTCATATAGAAGACAACATTGTGCCTTTTAAAACTATATGTGACAGTCTTTATACATAGACAGTGATAAGAGGCTTGAACAATTGCTGTTAGACCAGGAAAATATGAACAAGCAGACTCGGAAAAAAAATTTGCTATGACAAGATGTTAGCACTCAAAGCTTTTCCATTTCTGAAAAATTAGCACCAAAGACAAAAGGGTCTTACTGTATGATAGAGTTGGTGATAGAATACCCATGGAGTCAAGAAGATGTCATGACTAAATTAAGCAAAGTGCAGAGTCTATAGAAAGTGATGGAGAAATCTTTGCATAACAACCCAAGACAGCATACACACTCTAAATGATTTCCACAAAGGATACATGAGACATTGATTTAGTACCCTTCACTATGTGAGACATAAAGCATGAATGTGGCAGTCAACATATGAATATGGGCTGTAAATTGACAGAGAGATAGTCTCTAACAACTAATGATGATAGTCAAAATAAAAATATGATATATGTATGACAGTGGGTAAAAGACAGTGCCATGGAAAAGTGGACAGTACAAGTTAATATGACAGAGGTACAGAGACTGTACAAGATAGCCCACATTATGCAGAAGACACAAGGAAATAGATATTCTATCTGCAGGAAGAGCTTCAACACAAGTCAGATGCCAAGAGAAGGGCAGTCCATGAGAAAAAGAATGAATAGCATTAATGAAATGACCTAAGGGTGACAATCTTGTTATCATAGAATCTAGCAAATGGGCCAGTTCCATCGGATAACCCCCTACGAAACTTGTCTATTTCCTAGGATTCGTGAAGTTCAAGCACGCAAAACGAAGTGATTTTCAAGCCACCTCAAAATTTCTTCCAAAGTTTCAAAATTTTGTTTTGAATGTTCGCCTCGCGAAGACCTTCAAAATGAGCCCCTTCACGAAGTCTCACTATTTGTACTTAGTTAATTGTGAAGAATACAGTTGCATTGAAAAAGTGTGCTCCTGCTCACAAGCCAAAAATTAGCTAAGTATAAAAAGTGCAGGGGCGCTTTTTTTCAGCGCCCCTGCATGAAGGTGATTTCTTCCAAAGTGTAAGAGCGCTAAAAAAGTGCGATATTACACTTTTTATCCTGACTTAGTCTTTTTCTTGCTTGGGCACGTTTCTTCATGTGTTTGCAGTTTTCGTTCATCATGCCACTTTTCGTGCCTAAATTTATTGCTCAACTTGAGTTAGGTTTTCATATCTTTCTTTCACTTAAAAGTGTTTTATTGTTCCTTTTTCATTGTTCATGATCTTCAAACTGTATTCCTTCTTGCTAGGCGAAATTCTCTCAAGCTGCAAAACACGTTTTTGGAGATTTTCAAAATTCCTCTTAACTAAATTCCATGCTTCCTCTTGGTGAGTCGTTCTCCCTACTTTCTCTCCAGTTTCCTTCATTATTTTGTACATATCTTAGGTTTTACATGTGCGTTTTTTATTCTTACCTTCGTTTGAACACGCATTTCTCTTTCATTTAACGGCTTTTTGAATATCTTTCCTGGTGTATGGACATTTCTTTTCATCCCAATCTCATTGTCTTTCTTTCTTCATACGTCCATCTTGTGTCTACGCGTTTTCCTAATACAGAACTTACACAATGGGATTTTCATGGCTCGTTTTGGTGTGATTTCTCTCTTCCCACTTTCAAGCATTGTCGTGTTTGCTTACCTCTATCACCATTAGTGTATAGTTGCGTAAAGATGTAGGTTTGTCTTTCCAAAATGCGTGGAAAGAGGGTTCCTCTTCAAAAATACATTTTGCAAATGCTTCACACGAAGAAATTTGTGTCTCAAGAGTCAAGCGTTGTTTTTCAACCTCACTGTGCGTTGTTTTTTCCAAAACTCAAGCTTCACATGTAATAACATCCAAAATGTGTGCTTATACTTTCATTTTGTTCTTCCCAAGTGTAAATTACCAACTCCACAATGAGGGATGTCATGGCGCTGAAAAAGTGCGCCCTGACATTTTGAAATGTTTTCTAACACTGAAAAGTGCAGGAGCGCACTTTTTCAGTGCCTCTGCATCAAAGTCAGAATTCCCCAAAATGTAAGGGCGCTGAAAAAGTGTGACCTTACACTTTTCACAATTTTTCCCTGAAACATTTCAAACTTGCCCAATTCAGTCCTGAACCTCGCTCCTTCCATTTTGTGCATCATTTTGCATGCCTTGTCATCCGCTCCACGCTTGCCCATCATCATTATTCATTTCACACATTCCCATGCTATCTAACAACTAATGTTTGTTCTAGCTCGACACTTTGTAGTCTCTTTTCAAAGACCTTCAAAGTTGAGTGATCAAAGTTTCAGTTGTTCTTGATGACTGCCAGTAAACCTCCGTCTTCTTCAAAAGCGAAAGGCAAAATGAAGTATAAATATCAAGGTGTCTATCCACCGACTATAGTGATCTCCAAGGTGGAAGAAATAAAAGACACAGAGGTTGGCCATCAAGACTTGATTGATTTTGGCGTAAGCAAAATCGCATGTATAGGTTTTGATTTTGATTAATGAGA
>VDFB02150786.1:0-10719 GCA_007258455.2 Sequoia sempervirens
GCAATGCCTTCTATTGACATGTCTAGAGAATAACCCAGAGATTTGGCTTGGTTGTAGCTGGCAAGTGCTCACCTTGCCTGGAGTCATTCCCTTGGTCAGGCTTTGTTCCCAAGGAGCCATGGACAGTAGAATTGGCATGGGCAAGAATTTCTGAATTCCTCGGTATGGTAGTAGTCAGTGAAAAGGTTGATTGGGCTGAGAAGCTGTTTGATGTTCATATTTTCCTGGGTGATATCTGGCTTGAGGGTGTCTTTCTGTGATGAGGCTGCCTAATGTCTGTTGAAGAGCAGTCTTTTAGGAATCTTGTGCACCATTTAAGGAAGAGGATAAGTGTTGAAGAGGAGCCAGATGGTTTGGTGGTTTCTTTGATGTAATTTATAATGTAAATCCGTGGCTTCTATTGTCTCTTGGGTTCTTTTAAATGTCTCTTTCTTGTAAATGCATTTATAGACTTAAAATTGAGGCTTCAGTTGCATGTTGTGCACTAGATTAACCTAAGTGTTCATTGAGTAGTCTTTTCATCTGAACCCAGAATGAAGAGTTTTAGAACTTTATCGTAGTTCTCACAGAGTACTTTTCTGCAATGTGCAGGAAATGATAGAGTAACATAGAATACAGATCAGAAAATGGACTTGCTAGATATTTGGGTGGGACCTATAAAGTCTGTTATGGAATAGCATCATTGAGAATGACCTTGCAACATAGGGTAGGTAACCACTGTATCAGATCATGAAATTTCAGCGCATAGGATTTTTTATTCTTACTGTGCAGTTTCAAATATAGAATTTCAGCAGGCACCATGAGGATCCTCGACACAGTGATACTAGAGGTAGTAAAACTGAAGCTGCAAATGTGACATAGGTTCACTCCACTCTGTGAAGTGTCTCAAAGGCTGACAATATAAGTATCACATTCTTAAATATAAACCAAATTATATTAATGCATATATAATATTAGACATTGCTCACTTTTCTTTCAACTATCAAAATGTTTGGAACCCATTATTCAGACAAGATGACCTTGATTAACATTTAATCTGTTCATTTATTAGGTAAAGTAGCTGGTTCTGTTCCTTGGTCACATTGAATGAGAGTGTCTTTGGTTTGTGTATTGAAGTTTTAGAGCAACTCAGTATGGGAAGAATAAAGATTGCAATAATTGTTCTTTGTTTAACTATATTTTACCATGCTTACTGTTGGCAACTTGAAGAGTTTAGTGGCTACATGTGTATCACAAACAAATAATATCACTATGCATATGTGTGTAGTTTATGTCCGCATGCTGGAATTCAATTCAATTTGTCAGATTAACTTTGGGCGGCCTCCAAAATGTCAGAAGCTAAAGAAATTAAAATTGATAGATATATCCAAGAAAATACTGTTTTATCTAATGATTTAACCTAACAATTTCTTGACTCATTATTCATCCACCAAGTTTTCTGGATATTCAAGTCAAATAGTTACATTGCAGTGGCCAATATTAAGGGGACCAGGAGGCAGTTCCTTTGTTTATAATAAATGATTTGTTAGTCTCAATTTATTGATGTTGTGGGCCTGTGGCATTGCACTGAAGGGTAGGGATTCTTATTTTAAGGTTACCCAATGTAATTTGCTTGGCACGAGCTTCCGGATGAGTGTCTCATAGTCCTGTATCACTTGATCAGTTATTGAACTTAAGTCTTGAACACATCTGTTTTCTTCTCTTAGTTTTTTTGCACACATAAGTGATTCATGTTTTGAAGTATTTAGCAAACTAAGATTTCTACCAAGTGCTCCTAAGTGTCATTAGCCATCAAGATCCTGCCATACAGCTGCTGATTAGAGCATTTGAAAGATCTTGTTTCACTGGATATGTTACTGCTGTAAATTTTATCATAGGTTTGCTAAATTATGTACGGGCTTGCTTTACTTCCCATAGTCTAGATTTATTTTAATTATATTATTCACGTCAGCTATTGCAAATATTATGACTTATATAATTGTTTCTTCAGGGAGCATTTGAATAATTCAAGAATTCTAATTTTTATTTGTGCTCTAGCTGATAATCTTCATAGAAATTTGTTGTAGAGGATATAATAATGACAGTGAGTTATTTGTTTTCAATTACAGTGTTCGTTTGTGGAACATCGCAACTACAAAGTGATTTACAGGCGATATGCTTCATTGTTCTTCCTGGTTGGAGTTGATGAAGATGAGGCAAGTTTTGTGTGCATGTCTTGTCAAGCAAGTCAATAGTTTAGTCATGAACATCTTCTCTGTTTTTTTTAGTCATGAGTAGATCACAGTTTGTGTCATCTCTTTCAATAGAAAAGTTAATAATAATATTTAATAAAACTCTTTTGAGAGTTCAAATTGTAGCTTCTAGTGCAAGGATGATTTCACAAGAGAAAAAAAGAACTTTTTAAAAAAGTTTGCAATTACTTGGCTGGGTGCTTGGTCAATTTATACCATTGGTAAGGAAACATTGCCCATGATTTTATTGATTTGAAGACTGTGGCACACCAGAAATCTTATTTAGGAATGCTTCCAAGGCAAGGCACGCTTGATTTTGCCACTAATTTTGGGTAATAGTGTAACAAGCTAGTACTTAGCAACTAATAAAAGTGCAACATTTAACTCTGATATAAACTTGCATAAACTGAAATGCATGAATAAACTGATACAGATTAGTAATATATTTTTTTTAAAAAAGAGCATGAACTTTAAGTTGATTCAAATTGAAATGCACGAAAAATAACTGTAAGGAAAACTTTTAGAGTAAGTAACCATTACAAAGATACAGAGAGTTTGAGATTACAGTTTTTCTTGAATCTGCCTATTCCATCTAGAACTTTATTCATCCTTTACTGCTGGAACTGAGGAGGAGGAAAAATATCATCAGGGTGCTTTTCCGCCCATCCACAGACTTACTAGTCCCCGTGCCATTTCCTACTGGAAAGGCCTGGCCCTTTGCAGAGAAGTAATGGAAAGAGATTCTAATGCTATTTGATACTGGTGTTTGACCCTACACAATCCCTAGTCGGTCATACACTATAGGCAACTCCTAACTAGTATAATCTCTAACTAGGGTGCATTTTTGGGGCAAGAAATTGACTAACACTATCAGGTAGTAGCATCACCTTGGCCAAGGTTTTAAATAAGTGCAAAACGACAAAGTCATGTAGTCAAGTTTATCACCCTCCTTGGCAAGAATCATATAGTGTAATTAAAACCATCATGTCTGTCCCTTATGCTACTGCATATTGACTCATGAGGGTATTTTAAAATTGACGTGACTGGACTGGGTTGCTCATAGTGATTATTTAAAACAAGTAGGCTACCATATGAGGATATCTTCCTTCTATTGATTCGTTAAGTTCATTGGCACCCATTCATGCCTGTGAGCATGAATCAATTTCTACTCCTTCATGCTCATAGTTATGAATCTTGAAATTCTTTGAAAACAAGTTCAACACATTTCTAGTTTTAATATTTTTCCCGTGGGTTCTGAAATGAAATCAGTAATTCCTTTCACTTATTGGTTGAGTACAACCTTAATGAACATTCTTTCATTTTTCCATTACTTCTAGACAATTGGTCTTCCTCATTTATTTTCTATAACAAAAGCTGCTTAGTAAAGAGAGAGAGTCTTACTAATTCTTTTTCTTCGTTAAATAAATACATACTTCTTACAAATTTACAAAAGAATGAGGACAAGAAAGAACTGATAACATGACCTGTATCAGTTGGAGAAACTATCCCTGCTCACTGCCGTCTTCTCCTCCTCATTGCCGTCAGTTCTTACTGCTCCCAGCTCTCCATTTCTTCTTTTTCTGCTGTGTATTCTTCTTCTATTCCTGCCGTGCATTCTTCCTTCTCCCCATATATTTTTTGGATTTCAAATTTTAATCTTTTCTTATCAATAAAATCGATAACTAATTTTATTCATGCAAACGATTTTCTTCCCACCATCCGCCAACTCCGTTTTGGGTGGCGACGTTGATAATATCCCTTCACACGGTTTACCAACCTCCTAAGTTCGAAGGCTTAAATCTTTTATTTATAAACTTCCTTCGAATGTATTTCACCTCTGTTTCATAGCTTCTAGGAATTGCTTATGTGGCGGCTGACCAAAGACTTAAATAGTCTTATAAGCATAAATACTTTTATTCAATAACTTCCTTTTCCTATACGTAAATATATATATATATATATATATATATATATATATATATTTGTTTTGAATTTTTCGATATATAAGTATAATTCTTTTATATTTGATCAATTAAATATTTTCGAGAGCCATTTAAATGTTTACAAAGACAATCCAAATATTCAAGGTCCTTTAATGATTCAATTTTAATTTTAAATTGAAAAGAAATAACAAGGTGATGCTACATGACCAACAACATAGGTTAGGTGATCTTAACACCTAGGGTCGACCTTGTGGTTTACCTGACAACTCTGAGCTTTTAGTTCCAATCCTACTCAAATGACAGTCACAAACTTACAGGTTAGGTTTCAGATGGCACTAGACTTCTCTTCTATTACCCCTCGTACCTGATGATACTTTCCCTCCCTTCTCGGAGGCGATAACTTCCTACAAACACTAGGTCAAAAGCAAATAGTTAGTCTGAAATCTCACTACATCTTTGCATCTGCATCTATGTAAGCATGAAAACATTTGCCAAATGAACTTAATTTAACCAGTTATATATACATTATATATCTCCATTTAACAAGCTAAGTAACGACATATATATATACATGCTTGAGAAACGACATCGAGATAACTAGGGCACAACATCAAAATAGCTAGGGCACAAGTGGTATGTAACATATCCTTTCGCTTGTGAATCATCGTCCTTGATGATTTAGAGTATCATATAAGTAACAAAAGTTTTCATTGTTTATCCAAACATAATGAAAGAAGTTCAACTGTTATAAACGTTAAATAGATGAGGAAAACTCTGATGCATTTCATTGAAGTCCTCCCAAGTAGCACTGTCTTTCGAGTACTAGTCCCACTAGACCTTACACTGGGTAACTTCTCTGTTACGTAAGTGATGCTTATGTACCTCGAGCAACTTGATTGGCTCGATCATGACTACCCCTAGGTCTTGTACCTGTAAGGAGTTCCAATCAATTAAATGTGCAAAATTATACATACTTTTTAAGATTTGAAACATGAAAAACATCATGTAACCGGGAGAGAGTTGGTGGTAGAGCAATTTTATAAGCAGTCGGATTGATAACTTCTAGGACTTCAAATGGTCCAACATATCAGGGTGCAAATTTGGTTCATTTTCCAAATTTTATGGCACTTTTACGAGGTTTGAAGCGAAGAAGCACTCTCTCCCACTTCAAATTGTCTGGGAGTTCGTTTTGCATCTGTATAGCTTTTTTGTTGATCGTTAGCTTTTGCTAACCTTTTTTTGATCAACTTTACTTGCTCTTCCATTTCTGAGAGCATTTCTGGACCGAGGGTTATCCTATCTCTGAGCTTATCCCAGCTGATAGGAGTTCTACACCTCCTTCCGTATAGTGCCTCAAATGGTGCCATTTTAATTGATGACTGATAGGAGTTATTATAAGCAAACTCAACTAAGGGAAGATAGTCCTCCCATTTGTACTGCTGATCCATGCAATACATTCGGATAAGATACTCTAGTATCTAGTTGACCCTTTTTGTTTGACCATCTGTTTCAGGATGGTAGGTGGAACTAATGTTCAGTTGCGTACCCAGGGCTGTAAACAAGGTTTGCCAAAATCTGGATGTCATTTTGGCATCCCTATTGGATATTATTTTCTCGGGTACTCCATGCAATCAAAATACTTCTTGCACAAATTTAAAGTCAATAGTTGGTGCACCATCTGTTAAGTTTCCTGGTATGAAGTGTGCTACTTTGGCAAGTCTGTCTACTACTACCAATATGGCATTATGTTTGTTTTTGGAGATAGGTAATCCTTGGATGAAGTCCATATTGATTATTTGCCATTTCCAATCAGGTACTGTGTTGGGTTGCAGCAATCCTGCAGGGTGTTGATGTTCAACCTTAACTCTCTGGCACTCTAAACAACTTGCCACAAATCTTGCAGCATCTTTTTTCATTCCCTTCCAGAAATATAGGGGTTTAATATTTGCTAGAAGTTTAGTAACCCCATGATGTCCGGAATATGGTGCAGAGTGCACTTCTTTCCAAATCAAATTTCTAAGTTCGGTGCTTTTGAGTATATACATTCTACCTTGATACCTTAGTAACCCATCGTTTCTATTCTAAATCCCTCATACCTTGGATCTTGAGGGTTGAGTTGTAGAGCTACCTTTACCTGCTGGTAATATCTATCATCCTTTAGTTGATGACGTACACGGTTTCTAAAATCTGAATGCACTGTGGTTATTGCATTAACATGTCGTCGGCGGCTCAAAGCATCTACTACCCGATTTTCTTTCCCTTTAATGTAGTTAATCTCAAAATCATAGTATGGGATTAATTCCAACCATTGTCTTTGCCTTGCATTGATTAGGTTGGGTAAATATGTATTTCAACCCTTGGTGATCTAATCGGAGCTCAAATGGTTTTCCTAGCAGGTAGTGACACCACATTTGTAAAGCATGCACTATAGCAGCGAGCTCCAAATCATGTGGTGCATAGTTCAGTTCATAACTTTTGAGTTTCCGGGATTCATAAGTTATTACTTGCCCATTCTGCATTAGTACCCCACCTAGTCCTTCCCCTGATGCATCAGTTACTACCAAAAATTGCCCCTCGGGGTCTGGTACTTTTAATATTGGTGCCATGATTAGCTTCTCCTTAAGGAGCTCAAATGCTTTTTGACACTTTTCTGTCCATACAAAACTTTTCCCTTTCCTTTGGAGTGATGTGATTGGATATGCTATACGCAAGAAGTTCATTACAAATTTCATGTAGTAGCTTGCTAAGCCCATAAAGCTTCTTACTTCATGCACATTCTTGGGGGTGGGCCATTCTGTTATAGCCTTTATTTTAGTTGGATCTACAACAATACCTTTTTCTAAGATGATATGAACCAGGTATTGTACTTTCTAAAAAAAGGTGCATTTGGATAGCTTCCCATTTAACTTCGCGCAAGCGCTATAAAACAATTTGCAAATGCTGATAATGTTCCTCTTCATTCTTAGAGTAAATTAGAATATCATCCAAGAATACTAGAACAAACTTATCCAAGCAGTCATGGAATATGCTATTCATCAGGTTCATAAATGCAGCTGGGGCTTTGGTAAGCCCAAATAGCCCATAACAAGTCCTAAAGGTTGTTTTGTGGATATCCTCATCTCTAAGCCTTAACTGGTAATACCCTGACCATAGATCTATTTTAGAGAAAACTGTTGCTCCGCGCATTTGATCAAACAAATCATCGATGTGGGGTAGAGGGTACTTGTTCTTGATGGTTAACTTGTTTAGCATTCTGTAATCTATGCAGAGACGAAGGGTTCCATCCTTTTTCTTAACAGATATTACTAGTGCCCCCCATGGCGACACACTAGGTCTAATCGAACCTTTGCTTAGTAACTCTTATAATTGGGCTTTCAATTCCATAAGTTCTACAATTGTCATACGGTAGGGAGCTTTCGACACTGGTGTTGCTCCTAGTACTAACTCAATGGAGAAATCGAATATCCTTTTTGGTGGTAACCTGGGTAACTCTTCAGGAAATACATCTTGATAATCCTGAAGATACAAATATTTTCCTTCAAAAGATTCCTTTGGTTTCTCATATTTTGTTGAACTTTTCCCTTGAAGATGGTTGGTTCCATACATCATTAGGTCATCATGGTAAGCAATTTCTTTGTTTTCATGAATTTCCTCCATTTTTATTGCGAAGATCTGACAACCCTTCCTTCCACTTCGCCTTAATTGTATGGCGGAGAGTTGTTGCAACATGATCTCATGATGAGTGCCTTGCACCAACACTTTATTTCCTAGGTCATCCTCACACTCAACTATTTTGTCATAACAGTTAACCTTGGCTTTGTGTTTTCCCAACCAATTCATACCTAGAATGACATCATAGGTGCCTAGGGGTGCTACATATAAATCTACTTCTGTGGTAAGGCCTGGAAGCTCAACCTTGGCCTCAAATAAATACTGCTCCACTCGAGCTCTTGACTGGTTGGCATACTCAACAGTCCAAGAATCAACCATAAATCCTGCTCTTTTAGGAAACTTGCTTAGCAATTTAGGAGAAATGAAATTTTTTGTAGCTCTTGTGTCTATGAGTACAGTTATGGGGTTTCCATATAGCATACCTAGAGTCACGATAGGGGTAAATTGATATTCTGCTTGTCTGTTGTCCACCGTTGCATGGATTCTCTGCTAAAATGCTGTCTGCTATGGAGGTAAAGGGTTCCTCTATTGCTGTCCCCCCTAACTTCTTGTGGAACACTGATTGGTGTAATGCTAGCCTTCGCATGTAAAACATCCCCCCCCGGGGTCCTCTCTTTTTAGTTCCTCTATTATTTTCCACATTGCCTCCTTTGGATTTATCAAAACCCCTCCTATCTCCCATCTTGACGATCTCCCTTAAACCCTTTTGCATTTTTGTTCCTGGATCCGAAGTTATCTCCTTTCTTCTTAAATGACTAAGAATTTTGTGACCAATTACTCCTCTTTCTGTTCCTATCCCTAATGGAGTCATCTTTTTTGAGTGTTTGTTCAGCCTTCTCATAGGCTTCATTCATTGTAGTAGGAGCCAAAACATCTACAGACCCACCTATACAGTTGTTGAGACCTATAATAAACTTTTTAATTCTGTACTTATCATCTTTTTGAAATTGAGGAACGTACTTGAGCAACCGGGTAAACTTCTCCTTGTAGGCATGTACGGAAAGCTCCCCTTGTTTCAGCTCTTGGAAGTCCGTCAATTTTTGTTCAAAAAATAACTGAGGCAGCCATCGTTGTCTAAAGATTTCTACAAATTGCTCCCATGTCACATTGGCAAACTTCAAGCCTAACTCGGCTTTCTTGTTTTCCCACCAATTGGCAGCCTCTCCAGTTAGTTGGTAAGCCCCCCATATTGCTTTCATATTCTCAATATAATCCCGGATTTCAAAATATTTTTCCATTCCAGTTAACCATGCCTCAGTGGCATCATCGGCCTCGGATCCGTCATATTGGGGTGGTTTAACCTTTTTCATGTCATCAAAAATGACACTACGTACTGTTTTATCTTTACTAGATTGGAAAAAAGGTATGTTCTTCACTGTCAGTTTGATGTGTGTGGTTGGTTTCAATATTTTTGTCTCCAAACTGAGACTCATGTTCCTCATTCTGAGTTCTTGTGTGTCTATCTTCCCTTTGCTCCAAATGACGAAGCTTGGCTTGGGTGTCTTGCATCATGAGCAGTAGCCTATCTAATTTGGCTGTAGGAGTCTCTGGAAGTCCAGTTTCCCCTCCATTTTCTTGCATATGAGACATCTTTAAATTACTTAATTAACCTGTTAAATAAACATCCTTTTAGTCTCTTTATTTCATTATTTACTTACATTTGTTTCAAAGGTTACACACAACAAAATTGATATTTTATTTGTACTACAATTTTTTTGTACATTATATACATCTCAACCCCTGTAATGTCCCCAATTTTGCGAGCATCAGAGTTCGGTGGATTTAGCCTATTCTTAGCCCTCGTAGGCTAATATGTATGGTTAGAGGGTCTCTTGTTGGAGCTTGGCTTGGCTTCGGATTGTCAGAATTTACCAGTTGGCTTTCGTTCGGGGTCATTCGGACATCATTTGCCTGACTTGCTATTTTTAGTCAGTTAGGTCATTCAGCGGAGCACCCCTGCTATTTTTAGCAGTATGGTTTGGTCATGTGCAAAATCAATCACTTATTCACCAGCTTCAGACGGTTCGTGAATCGGACGTAATTTGAGGAAGATATTAATATTTTAATTGTCAAATTAAATATTAGATATCTGAAGCTTATATTATAAAGTTATAATATTATTTAATATTATAACTTAAGTGATTTATTTGAGGGGTCGATCAACATTGAAGAGGGGCCACTTTTTAATTATAATTTATAATTAAAAGTGCGTTTGAGACTTTGGAAATATTAAAAGTTAAAATTCAATTTTATTTAAATGATGCCTTTTGAGGAAAAAGTCGACCCTCTTGAGAATATAAGGAATTTTCATTGTGAAGAGCTGATTATGTTATGAAATCAATTTTTGATCAAGTATTCTTCCAGAGAACGGAGCCAAGGGTTTCAGTTGTCTTTTTGGCATTGGAGAACGAGCCATCTTCAGTGTTGCAGTTTAGAGGCTGTGAAATATCAGCTGATTTATTGCTTATCAGAGAGGTAGCTTCATTCAGAGGTTATCACAGAACTTATTCAGAGATTGCATCTTCAGGGTTTTTGGTTTGGAATTCATCCGGAAGGGTTCTTCATTTCCAGGCGCCATTTTCCAAGATCTGGACACATCTTTCAAGGGTTTTACAATCTGCTGCAAATACCAGGTTCTTACATCAATAATATTGTTGCTTTTTAAGTTGCATGTCATCAGATCTTGCTTGTAATCAGCATGGTAGATCAATAAACCTATTGGTATCAATAGATCAATCAGTTTCCATCATTTGTAGATGTGTGGTATTTTATTTAATTTTTTATATGAAATTTCTTTCAAAATCGCACTTCAATGGTTTATTCAATAAAAACGTTCAAAAATAAGCAAAATAGACAGTTTCAGAAGAACAGTG
>VDFB02150788.1:0-13628 GCA_007258455.2 Sequoia sempervirens
ACCACTCATGCCATAGTTTTCTAACTTCATTTGAATGATTTAGTAGTGCTTTGGGAGAAATATTTGTGGAAAAATTGGAGAAGGTATATAATCTGGATTGGTGATTTGCCTCTCCTATTGCTACCAAATTGTTCCTTTGTAATTCTCTTATCTCAACCAAATCTTGAGAGAAGTGTACTCTCATGCCCTTCCCTAAATAAGTAATTTGATACAATGAAAGGAGATTAGTTGAGAGTGAAGGTACATTTAGAAAATTTGCAAATGTTTCTCCTTCAACTTCAACAAACCCTCTCCCTTTTACCAATGCTAGAGTATCATGACCTAAGGTGATTGTGGACATACTTGATGATTCTAAGGATGTAAAGGTAGCCTGTGAAGAACCCATATGGTGTGAAGCACAAGAGTCTATAATCCATGAGTGGTGGACTAGTTGAGCAATTTTGAGGATTGTGGCAATTTGGGGGAAGGTTTGTGCGACTTGACAACTGTCATTTTTGTGATAAAATGGAACATTTCATTGCAAATTCATGTAATTTTTGACTTCAGATTAGAAATCTTACATCATTGTTTTTCTCTCTCCATCATTTTGAAATTTTGCACAACATTTTTTTTTTTCTAAAAGTCAAAAAATTATCCTTACAAAGAAGGATCAATCAAATTTATATGAATTCCAATCCAACCTATATACTCTATAGCTAATCCCATGTGGATTTTATCCCTTATGAAAATTTTAATTCTTAAAGGCCTACAATAGTGTGTCTATTAGATAGGGATTGTTTCAATTCGATATGAATGACAATGTCATTATATTGAGTGATGAGACTAATGTCATATATTATTTCCTATTTCTACAATTTATTGAGGTTGGTGGTGGAAAAGGAGAGTTTTTGTAGACCAAAGAAACAACTATCCTATTCCATATTTCTATTTTTAGGGTATTGCCGAAAGCTTGATTTCTCTCAACTCCAGGAACATGTCTTTTCATGGAGTCTTGCATTTCTAACATGGAAGCACACATTGAGGACATCAATCCTTTTTATTATGACAACTTCAATAAAGTTGCATCGGCCTTGTATTCTTCATATATGATTACTCTTCCTTCACCTACATCGACTTCTATAGTGGCAGTATTAGATTCTTATGGTTCCACTTATCCCCATACATCTATGGTTCTTGTGGTCCCTGTTACAAAATCCTCTATGATACTTCATTCATTCCATCAGTATTGGTCACATGTCAGCATTGGCTTGGAGATTCCTGAGCAACATTCAAAGAAATCATGGGCACCATCATCATCATTCTTGGATGAGCTTCAACTCTATACAAGATCATGCATACATATTCTCACATGGGAAGATATCCTGCATCTTCAGTTGGTTTCATTTCTTCCCAAGGCAAGGAACATTGTGACACGTTCTTGGATCTACGTCTGCATCCTTTGTCAACTATCCAACCTTAATGTAGCAGGACATGTATTATGGGGGGTTCTCATACACCTTCTATTATTTTCTCTCTTATGGAGGAAATCATATATTGTACTTAATGAAAGAATTAGTACTTCTTCATACAGTATAATTTCTATGGATCTTTTCTCTCTTTTGGAGGGTATTTTTTTCCCACAGGGTTTTCTACTTTTCTCCACTTCATGAGAGATTACTTTGTGCATGGGTACCTAACATGGCTAGTAGTCGGGACCCATTTTTATCCATAACCACCTAAGTTATGCTTAAGGGGGGTGTCAGTGTATACATTAAATGATTGCATACACATAGGTTGACCTAAGCCTACTTAGGCATTTATTGTTGTATGACTCATTGACATAGACTAGATATTTTCTAGATATTTACCTGATATTTTTCTCTCCTAATATTTTTTCCAGCTCTTTGATATTTCTCCTTTATAAGGAGACCCTTGACTGTCTAATAATACGAGGTTGATTTTTGCATTCTATGTGCTTGTTTTCTATCTTTGTGATCTATAGGTTCTCACAACATATATACATATGTGCATACATATATACATGCATACATATGTACATACATATATACATATATACATATATACATATTATGTAAATGTATATACATATGTACATACATATATACATATATACATATTATACATGTATATACATATGTACATACATATATACATAAATATATATGTACATATACATATATATACACACATATGCATGTGTTGTTTAGACTTGAGGCTCAAATCGATAGCCTAATTTGATACAAGGCTCTAATGAATTATGCAATAAGTGCTATCCCAATACACCTACAATCATAACGATAAGCTCAAAATTAACACTTTAGAAGTAGTGTTAAATGTCTCCCTTCTTTGCAAGTACATTGTGTGCATGTGATCATGTGTGTTAAGAGAGCCTTAAATCAAGAAATATCATTATATGGGATTCACGTCTCTATTCCATTTTTAAAATGTTTATGAATTTCATTTGTAATTTACAAGCACCACCAACGATGTAACTCTACTTATCTTCGGTCGCATACAATATTTTTATTTTGATTTGCTTTAATTTCCATATGATAAACCTAAAAAAATACCCCTCTATCCTAGTAGAGCCCAAAGAAGAAGAAGATATTTCTCTCTCCTATGAATTGTCCCACTATTATCCACTACTTGATGATAAGCTTCAATCCATCATCCTAAGCTAACCTTCCTCAATATTAAGTCTTGGACCATTCTTCAAGGTTTGTGGAGATGCAACATTAAGTTCCAGCACACCCTATACTACAAGGAGTACAAAACTAGTAAGTGTCATAAATTTGAAGCTTGATCGATCCAATAGCCTTCAAGATTGAAAGGCTAGCTCCATATGTGATTTCTAATGAAGTTCCTACTAAACACTCATAGAAGAAAAGCAAACATAGAGATAATACGTGAAAAGGGAAACCATTAACTAAAATGCAAATGCACTAAGTTTAAGATATTCCTACCTGTTGGTAGAGAGATATTAGACACATGAGTCAAGATTCAGCATACAAGAAAAATAAGCACAATGCTAGTGAAACAAAAACATACATTCACTCATAAAATATAGAAGTAGGATAAAGATTGAATGGCCACAACTCCTTATATTAATATTACCTAAAATGATATATATCTGAATACAAGAAAAGGATTGAACCCCCGAACACATGCACAAGGTTAGTACTATTCTAGAACTAATAGAGAAAAAAGAAAAATATGAGAAAATTTGGATGAAGAACAAATTACATTTTAAAATTCAGAATCTCAATTTACTCCATAAAAACAATTCTGAAACAATATTTATTTAATATAACACACGATTACAATATTATTGATCTCAATTTATAATATACTATGAAGGTTTTTTTATTATATTTTAGATGGAAAAAAAATCACATTAAAATTATGGAGATCTATAATTGACTAGATTTCTTTTATGAAATCATTTAAAAATATTTCTTCATTTTATGATTAATAATACAATGAAGATTTGAGAATTAAAATGTGTTAAAATTGAATTATAATATAATAAACTTAAAATCTTTCCCACATGTTTAATCAACCTCAAATATTTTAATTATAAAACAACAAAAATCTAATCATAATTTCAACATAAAAAGCTTTCTTCACATGTTAATCAATTATCAAGATGAAATAAAACTACAATATAATATTCAATTTATAGAATGTATTCTACTCTACCTAGGGAGTGGCGGCCCCACAGTTATATTTCATGCGCATGATGATGATGAACAAGAATCCAATACAGGACCTAAGACCAAGAGGACAAAGGATACTCGACAAGGACATACAGGACCTAAGACCTGCTCTTTCTCACACGTGTTACAGGAATCTCATTAAATTAAAAAGAAAAGTATTTCTCCCGAGTTTTTCGCCTAAGTGCCACCTTAAATAGCACGGTAAGCCCAAGCCTCAGAGTATAAACTTGAGAGCTTTTAAATTTGTGTTGGGTTCAGTATTTTTGAGCTATGAGGACTATGGAGGGAGAAGAAATTTGTGCTGCTGCTGCTGCTTTCTTCTATACCAGATAACGCTTTCAATGTGTGGGATGATGATTTTGTCCAATCGATGGAAACACCATACGGGGTGGGGTACTCAGCTCTTATTTCCATTAAACTTTGCTTCTTTATATTGTACACCAATTTTTTCTCACTGCTCATACTCATCGTGTATTTTATATTTTATAGGAATCTGAATACCTTGAACGTGCTGAAACACTGGTGAAAGAAGTCAAAATCTTGCTAAGAGAAATGCAGTCTGGAGATGTCGATCTAATCGAGCGGCTTGAGATGGTTGACGCATTACAGTGCCTGGGAATAGATCGATATTTTGACGCTGAAATAAAACTCACTCTTGACTGTGCTTACCGGTCTGTCATTCATAATTGAATTTGTGTTTTTGAGCTATTT
This sequence comes from Sequoia sempervirens, assembly GCA_007258455.2. NCBI lineage: Eukaryota > Viridiplantae > Streptophyta > Pinopsida > Cupressales > Cupressaceae > Sequoia > Sequoia sempervirens. Next base: position 4,428 of record VDFB02150788.1, read on the forward strand.
CTCCGATGACCATGAGGAGTTTGGAGGGAGACGAAATTTGTGCTTCTCTACCAGATAACGCTTTCAATGTGTGGGAGGATGATTTTGTCCAATCCATGGAAACACCATACGGGGTGGGGTACTTAGCTCTTTTTTCTATTAAATTTTGCTTGTACACCAATTTTTTCTCACTGTTCATGCTCATCGTGTATTTTGTATTTTATAGGAATCTGAATACCTTGAACGTGCTGAAATACTAGTGAAAGAAGTCAAAGTCTTGTTAAGAGAAATGCAATATGGAGATGTCGATCTAATCGAGCGGCTTGAGATGGTTGACGCATTACAGTGCCTGGGAATAGATCGATATTTTGACGCTGAAATAAAACTCACTCTTGACTGCGCTTACCGGTCTGTCCTCTTCCTCTTCTTATCACATTTTTCATTTTATCTCTACATGCTAAGGAAATAGAGATCCTCTGATTAGTTAAGCTGCGATTACCTGGAACTTCCAAAGCACCAATGCATTTTCTTAGTCAAGGTTCTCCACCATTTACAAATTTTTCATGAGAGAAAAGATACTCACTGAACGTGCCATCTACACACTCATCCATAAATGGAAGGCATAACTGAATAAACACAGCCTAGGTACCAAATATCTAAATGCCTTAATATTTCTTGAAATGCAATTGATCAAAATCTATGTACGAAATAAACCTTGGCAGACATGCAAGAAAACTGTGAAGGTATAAGCTAGGGAATAAGGGCATACAATAAAGCATAATAGACCACATAAATAGAAACATAAATCACAATAGGAAGAGCTTCAATAGTAACACATGCAAAAATGTGGAAACACAGACAAGGCACGAGTTCCTTTTGACAAAATGCATCAAAGAAATGAGACAAGGCACGTGAACTATTTTTCAAACTGCCTTAGAGAGACGTGGTCTCACAAAGTGTAGTAATTGTAGGTTATGCACAAAATGAATTTGTTAAAAAGGATTTAGAAATTTTCAAGGAAATGTAATTGATAGGAATAAATCCATGCCATAAATGTTATTTGAAAATATTTCAAACTAAATGAAAATGGCAGGGAATTGAAGGTGGTGGTTAGCCAAAATCATGTACAATACCAAGATATTACAATATCAACATTTTTACTCCTTCCACTTTCTTGTCAGATAACAAAATCTCCTTAGACAGATATATATTTCAAAAAAAGAAAAGAGAATTTTAATCTAACATTCAAATTGATATCCCATCGATCGACTTTTTGAGAAATAAATTTAGATTGAAGTATGTATGAAAAACTTGAAAGGATAGTTAAGGCGGGGAATTGTTGATAGAATCCATCAAAGAGATCTCATCTCATGTCCCACATGATTGTAAATATGCACCAAACATTTTGATGAAAAGGCTTTAAATACTTTCAAGAAGAATGCAAATCGGCAAGTGTAAACTTTCAAGAAAATGTTGTTAGCAGGCACATTAGATGACAACAACTAAATATCTTTAAAGACTTTCAAGAAAATGAATTTGGAAGGCATACGAAACAACAAGTAAAGGATTTTAAGTTAATGCAACTAGTAGGTGTAAAATTGACTTCCACAACCTTTGACCAATAGTCTCTTCCTGTGCAAAAATGGGAGCATAAAGAGGGAACGCGAACTATTTTCTGAATGCCTAAAAGAAATGTAATGTTTGTAGGATATGCGTAGAATGGATAAGTTAAAAAGGCATGGAATTAAACACTTTCAAGAAAAGGTTGTGGAACGTATTGATTGCAAGCATTTGATTTGTTGAAAAGGCGTAAGAAACTGCAAGCAAATATCATTAGCCAACATAAAGCCGAATTCTTCAAATTCTTAATCATTGTCAACATCACTTCTATACAAAAGAACAATTCTTTTGAATTCAAACACAAAAATTTATTGAATTATGAAGATTAATCAATAAGAAATCTATACGTAAAAAGAAATACTTAAAATCCCATAAGTCATTCTAAACTTCTTGTTCTACTCCTAGGCAACAATAAGATTAATCACAGAAAGTGAACCTTGTACCATGATATAATAGTTAATAAACACTTGTTATATATTTCAAAGACCTCCTTATGTACAATGATTTTAGTATATTTTATGATAAATGTAAAACGCATAAAATGCATGTGAATATTAATATGAAATTGAATAATTCTACACCCATATTATAATGAGACAAACAATGCATCTTACACCAAACAAACAAATAAAGAATTTATCTTGGTAAGAGTTCATCCCTACTTAGGTACATCCGATTCAAATGTGAGTGATTAATGATGTCATTTTATCGTCATATACCAAACATAACAGTGTTGTCATGTGAAAAAAAATGATAGAAACACAAACAACTCGAAGAATTGTTAGAGAAGAAAAATAAAGAGATTGAAGATATCTCTAACAGAACATATGATATTATAGCCCTCCTTCTCGCACCAAATGTAAGCACCAAAATCTGCAAAATAGCTTAAACTTCAACACATGTTAGCATGGGTTAGTTCAAACTATGCAAATAGAGTAATGCTCTTATGAAATACTCTAACATGCTTGATAATGCAAACAAAATAACAAAATAAACTAATTGAGAGAATAAAAAGCATGGTGCATACCTATTCCATAGTGGATTGGTACTACTTTAATGTGGAAAGTAGCCCTTTCCCAACCCTTGATAAGCTCTTTGATGGATGTGTGATGAAAAAAATAAAAAGAACCTAACTATGAATGATGAAAACTATGCTAAATTGGATTCAAATGTCTAAACCTATGGATGAAATTAAGTATAATAATCTTGCATGGATTGTGGATGATCAAACAAATATAGAAGCTCTCTATTTATAGGAAAGAAGGATGGAGGAATAAGAAAAATGGATGAATGTGGGATAAAAGACCAACCAATAGCATAATGCCACTTGTCAGCATGTGAGTGGACAAAGGTGGAGCACATTTTGATGAATGTGCACATTAATATTATTAGGTGGAAATTCAAAATTGGAGAAATCACATGTTGGAGGGAGATGAAGGATGAATTAAATGACACTTGGCCATAAAAAGGACTTTTAAGAGTCATAAATGCCAAGTTGGAGGATAAGACACTTGGGAGGGAGAATTCAAATTTGGAGAATATTCCCACTTGATGCCTTTTTGAATGAAAAAAGAAGATTTAATAAATCAATTAAATTGATTTATTTGTACAAGTTGCAAAATCTAGATAATTTGAGTGATTAAGATTAGTATTAATCATGATTTGATTAATTTTAGTGGAGGTTAGCTAATTTTGACTTTTCTCTTAGATTTTAGGATTTAAATAAATCAAAATGAGAGGAATAATGAATAGTAGTGATTTATTTAAATAAATTTGATCTATTCAATTAAATGGAGAACTTTAGAAGCATAATTAAATAAAATCGATTTATTTAATTAAAGAGGAGAATATGATGATTTAATTAAATAAAGATTGATTTATTCAATTAAAAGGGGAAATGTGATTTAATTAAATAAAGATTGATTTATTTAATCAAAAGAGGAAATATTATGATTTAATCATTTGAATAAAGTTAATTTATTTAATCAAAAAAGTAGAATTGGGATTTAATTAAATAAAGATTGATTTATTTAATTAAAAGATGAATTCGATGAATTTAATCAAATAAGGATTATTTAATTAGATAATTAGTAAAGAGGATGATTAAATACAAACTAGTGTTAGTAAGTCAGAATCAAGTATGTGTTATCAATTAGGATAATTTGCATGTCTACAAAAATTACCATTGATTATTTCCTTTACAAATTTTTTCATTGACCTCCTACTAGTATTTCTAGGTTGGTTGGCATAACATTTCAATTTCTCCAATATCCATTTCAAGTAAATGATATAAATTTCTATAAAAGATTTGTTTCCTCGCCTTTTTAGCTAGATTTATATGCTTGTTCATACCAATGGAAGGAAGTGAACCTTACCCCTCTCCAACATGCATTTTTTGAACTTGGGCCTCCTCCCTACCTTCATCCATGTGTTCTTCAACCTCGCTTGATCCAATATCTAAATTTGGATCAACTTTTTCTTGGGAACTTCTTGCTTGTAAACCCATTTCTACATGTCACAAAATATTGCAAAGAAAGTGATAGATGATGCTATATAAGTGGTGTTGGACATACAAAATCAAATGAAATCTAAGATTCTTGAACTTAATAATTCCATTAAACAAATTCAATTGGAAATAGATGATACAGAATTTGGGCTTGGAATGAGTTTAAAACGTCACTAGGTGAAAAACAAGTATTGCATATGAGTTTACATGTGGAAGCCAAAAAAGTGAGAGATGATGCTATAAGTGGATTAGAACTTGAATCAAATGAAATAAAATATTCTTAAACTTAAGAATTTCATGAAACAAATACAATTATAAATAGATCTTCAATTTAAGGAAATGGTAAAATGAATTTTCAAAGTCACTAGGTTTTGTAAATTGGATACATGAATTTACATGCAAGAAAAGAAAGTGAGACATGATGAGCTATAAGTGGATTAGAGAACAAATGAAATCAAATATTTTGGAACTTAAGAATTCCATGGAAAAAATTCAATTGGAAATAGATGATAAGGAGTTTAGGAAAAATGAGGTTACAAGTTATGGTAATGGACCTATTCAAGAAGACTAATTTTTTTATTTTTCAAGGTATAAGTGATGTCTAAGGATAATACCAAGATGAAGAATCAAAGTGACAATAGTCAAAATGTCAATGGTGTCATAACAAGGTCAATATCTTGAGCATGTATAAGGTATGCAAAATGTAATGCAAGTTTGAAAGGATGATGGGTGTGAATGGTAATGCGACCTAAGAGGATGACTAAGGGTATGAAAAATAAATACCTTGTGGAAAATATAAGGTAAGGTTGCTTGATCAAACTAAGATAGCTAAGGTTAAAAATATGATTTATCAAGACCTCAATGATGGTAAGGACTAAAATGACAAGTAGACAAATGTGCTGTCAAACTAGAGCCTTGTGAGTTGAGAAGCTAACCTAAATTACAAAGGACTTAGATAATGGAAAAGTGAAGTCAAGATAAATCTGATTTTTGAAACTATGGGGTACTCTAAAGTCTAATGAGTTTCCAAAGTCAAAACCTACAACAAGGTGTATGCAAGCTAACAAATGACTTAATGTTTGACATATGGAAAATGCAAGTAATGCAATGATGGAAGAATGGATGGATGGCTTGGAAATGACAAGTATAGAAGTTTGAAATTCTATGATCAAAGGAAAAGATGATTCTTAGGACTGATCAAGAAATAAATTGTCTTAGTTTTCCCTAAAATTTTAAATAGCAAGAAATTGTGTTGAATGAAATTCAGTTGCATCATTTTCAATAGAAATTATAGCTTACAAATTTGAGCATTTATGACATTTTGGATGTCAATTATAGTTAACAGTTTATCTTGCTAAGTTTTGATTGATTATTCACTAATTTTGGTATGATTTTGTGAAATTGATCTTGGCAAACACAACAAATAGTATAAAAAATATTTTTTTTGGTCTAATCTAAGTGTGAAAATGTATAATTGCAATGTCTATATAAGCACTCGTAAAAAATGCACAACCTAGGTTGGAAAGAGATACTACTTGCTAAGTCCCTACTTAGATTGCTCCTAAACAAAGTAGACAACTAGAGATCTTGGTGACAATAGCTCCCCCTTACATGAGATGGACACAAAAAAATCTCTTACCCCTTCAAAGGTTGAATTTTGTTGCTTCTACGCTTGGGAGATAGAATAACAATCCTCACACCCTCTCATTCAAGGAAAACCCTAGAGATCTCAACCTAAGGTATGCAAAAGAGAAAGATATCTTGCAATAGGGTTTTCCTAGGGTCTGATTATAAGCAAAAGAGGGGTTCAACACCAAGATATGGATTGGAAAGACTAATGAAATGCAATACCTAATGCAATGCAATACTTCACTCAATGACCTAGAAAAACATCTAAAATAGAATGGAAAACTTAGAGATGAAAAGTATACACCTGGAAACTTGAGGAGGAATGGAATAAGCTCTGAAACATTAAAAATACTAAAATTATGGCATACTGGGACTCATACACCAGTCTGGGTGTATTTGTCCTAGACTAGGGTTTTTGGTCTAGAACGGGTTTCTGGCAGTGTATATTCAGGATCTATAAAAGTCTAGAAAAATGCTTGTAGTGGGACTCATAGGCCACTTCTAGTGTATCAGTCCCTTTCTACTATTTTAGGAATTCAAAGTTCAGATCTATGCTTCAACCTCTTTAAATAAGCCTTGAGATTCAAAATAAAGGGTCTTAGGGGCCTATTAATGATCATTTAAAGGGGTATTTAATGCAAGGGTGCTAAAAAAGGTCCAAATTAAGTGTGAAATTGTACTATTTTCATGAGAATTCAATTTTATACAATACATTTAGCGCCCACTTTAGCGCTCATATGGCCTTACGTGCATATTCAAACTAAAGGAACTCAAACAATAAAAGGATACTCATATAAGTTCATTCAAAACATGGGAGAATGAAGGCCCCACTATAGCTATCTACAAAAACATAATGTTAGGAACCACATCTTGCAACATGAATTCATTAGTCATTTAAAAAAACCCTCTTATCTAACTTCTTCTAGGAATCAAATTCGAGGGTAGATGTATGCCCCCCTTCATTCCGCTTGCTTTATGGAGGTGGAATCAAGGTAGCAATCTAACCACATCAAGTTGGATAATTCATATCATAGGGTATTTCTAAGTACCATACCACATAATGTTATACATTTGATGAGAATGGGAGTGGAATCATAATTCCAATGCAACAAACAATGTTGAAAATTGAGTTTGATATCCCTCATTATACTAGTTTGGATGAAAAGAAATTTTAACCCTAATATAGTAAAACCCTAATTTTATTAGATATAAGAGTAAAAAGTGAAGTAACTTGAACTAATTTTATCTTTTACCTTCTTCTAGCTTGACTTTGTTGGAGAGTGATTTAAGATGTCGAGCTGACAAGAGTACAAGCCTCTAAGATTGGATTTCCTATGGGAGGAGGTAGCTCAAGGCAAGCTGCATCATCAAGTGAGTTGATTTTTCTTACCTTATTGAACCAAATGTTTTTGTCACCTCTTGCACCTCTAGGGTTTTGTACTTAAAAGGAAAGCAAAAAAGATCAATAGTTCATTCAAGAACAAACCCTTGAGATTTCAGTGCAAGGAAGATTGAAATTTGTCAAAGGGAAGGTTCTAGGAAGGTAATAATAGAAAATGAGGGTTCACCACCAAGTGTAAACTTGGAAAACAAATTTTTTTTGAAAACACAGTGTGATATGCAAAATAAACTAAATGACCTAGAAATGATTATGAAACAAAACAAAAAATAGAAAAACTTAAAGTGTGCACCTAGAAAACTGTGGAGGCTAGAATGGAGATTGGAAATGCTACTGATTCTATAATTTTGACCTACTGGGACACTTACGCTATTCTAGGTGACTAAGTCCCAGATTTAGAAAACTACACCAAAGCCATTTTCAACCAAATGGGTATTTGAATCTAAAAAAAACTCTGAGAAACATGTAGAGTGGGACTAATTCACCATTTATGGAAACTTAGTGCACTTTGACTTTTCTAAAAATATTAAAGTGGAAACGGAAGCTCTTCGTCTGCACTTTCTCCTCCTCTAGGTATTCGGATTTGAAACTGCAAAATTTGGGCCTGTAAGTGACTTTTTGTGGATATTTTGACTTAGCAACAAGGAGACTCCTTCAACAAGTTTGCAACATATTCTTCAATGATTTCCAAGCCTTCAAGATACCTAAATCTGCAAACACACAAAGGAGAGAAAATGTTGAATGTTAGGGAATGGGGGTTTGCCTTGGTCAAACCCCTTTTAGGTAATTAAACCAAATGAAAAAATAAAATGAAGCATGAACATGAAATGAAGGGATTAGAAACTTTCCATGATGATAGATCTTGAATTTTTGCAACAATGGATGAAGAATCTACCCTTGAATATCTGAAAATGGCCTTGAATGCTCTCTAAACAACCTAACTCTTCCTTGTCCAACTTGAGATGGATGATGAATGATGAATGAATGATAAATGAGTTAATGATTAAATTTGGAGGTGAAATGAGGGGAAAAATCCTATATTTATTCATTATTATACAAAATTTCTTGAAAATAGCACATCACAGGCGACCTCAAGGTTTAGAAAATAATGTCCTGCTAGAATTTTGAAATAATTTTAATTTTTGAGCCAAGTGGGACAAAATCACCCTTGTTGGTGACTTGGTTCGACTAGGGAATTTTTAAGTAGGTGTTGGGAATTAAAGTGTATTAAATTATGTTTAATGGTATTATTCTCTAAAGTACACTTAAGTAGGGCCTATAAGTGTATAAAGGGACCATTTAAACATAAGAAAGGGTCAAATTATTGATGACAAGCCTAGAAAAGCGTAAAATTTTGTTACAACACTTTACAATACTTTGAAATAAGGCAAGTGGTAAGTGATAAAAAGAGGTTATTTATGTGAATTATATTAAAAAGATCCTATAAAAGTGTGAAAGTAGGTTACAACACTTCACAACTCTTTTACAAGACATCATAAAGTTCTTATTGATTCACAAGGGTCCAAGACCTAATGTGAATGTCTTAACCACATTACAACATTAAATAAAGGAAAAACTAGGCCAACATCCATAAGAAAGACCCAAATGAGTGTGAAAATTTCCAAAGATACATTTTTTTATGCTACACTTAGATTTATCTTTATGCTTTTATTTTATGTTTTTATGCATTTCTAGGTTCATTTAAGACCCTAGAAGGAAAGTTTGAACAGTGTCCCTTTTTTGTGAAGTGTCCCCTTTTGTCGCAAAGTGTACCCTTTTTTTTGGAAAGCGTACCCTTTTGTCGCAAAGTGTCCCCTTTTGTCACAAGATGCCCCCTTTGACACAAAGTGACCCCTTTTGTTGCAAAGTGTCCAACTTTTTCGCAAAGTGTCATTTCTTCATGAAGTGTCCCAAAAGGGAACTAAAGAGTCTAGGACCCTTACAAAAGTACACTAGAACAAATTTCGTACACTTTTTTGATTGTTGATGCATAGATTTAAGGTTTTAGAATGCTTATAGGACATATTTTTACTTTTTTGTTAAATCCTACCTTGATCATTACAACCTC
>VDFB02150789.1:0-28435 GCA_007258455.2 Sequoia sempervirens
TTGGGGTGGCTAGCAATTGGTGCCAAGCCACACCAAGAATCATTCCATAATGATGCACTTCTTCCGTTTTTGATTTCCCATGTTACATGCTTGGAAACAATATCCCTGCATTCCAAAATGTAGTTCCAGATTGTGGATCCCCTAGGGGGGCTACAGTAGTTAGGATGCACGTTGGCCTATCTGAATCCAAGTACTTACTTCTCAAAATCCTAACCCATTTATGTTCACCTTTTGCATACAAGTCCCACACTAACTTAGCCCCCATTGCTAGGTTCATTATTGTTAGCTATTTGATGTCAGTCCTGCTAGCTTCCTTAGGGGAGCAAACTTTGTCCCAAGCCACCAACAATTTTTTTTTTTGATCTATGAGCCCACTCCAAAAGAACTTCCTGAACATTTGATTGAGATCTCCCTCTACTGCTCTAGGAATTCTCAAGCAGGCCATAGAGTATATCAGGATGGTTGATAAGACCGCCTTGACCATCAGGAGCCTGCTAGCAGAGGATAGCCATTTTCCTTTCCAAGCCCCCAATTTTTTCCTGCAGCTATTAATTAGGTTTTCCCAATAGCTTTTTTGTTGGTCCCCACAAATAGTGACATCCCCAAAAACCACCCTGGAAAGTTTGCCACCCTCAAATTCAGTATCCTCTCCTAATCTCTCTAAATGCTTAGTTGGGTATTAAGGAAGAAGACCTCCAACTTCCTCTTGTTGATGCTTGGTCCGGATGCCAAGGAATACTCATCTAATTTTTTTTTTTAATAGTTCTAACTTCTTTTCTATTGGAAACACCAAATAGAATGGTGTCATCAACAAATTGCTGATGGGTGATTGTATCCAAACCATTGGCCACTAAGACCCCCAATCACTTACTTGCTCTCCTCAAAGAACTGATTCCCCTGCCCAAAGCTTCTGCCATGATGATGAATAGAAAGGGGGATAGTGGGTCACCCTACCTTAAGCCCCTTGAAGAAGCAAAGAAGCCATGAACCACACCATTTACTAGGATTGAGAATTTGGTTGTGGAGATGCAACTTCTAACCCAATTGACCCAGTTTGCATTAAATCCAAATTTCTCCAAAACTTCCACCAAGAATTTCCTATCCACCAAATCATAGGTTTTTAGTATGTCAATTCTGAGGAGCATGCAGGCTTCCCTTGCCTTCCTTTCTGAATGTAGGCTCTCGTGCACTATGATGATGCCTTATACTACTGACCTCTCGGGGGAAAAACCACTTTGTTCCTCTAAGATAACCCCTTTTAGCACTCCCTTAAGTATGTTAGCAATGACCTTGGTGACAACCTTGTAGACTGTGTTGTAGGGAAATTGGTCTAAAGTCAATAATGGCTTGCAAATTCTTCTTTTTGGGGATCAAGGCCAAAAATGTATGATTGAGAGAACCCAACATTGTCATCTTCTTCCTTGATTCCTCAATAGCCAAAGCCAAATCATCTCCTACAATATCTTAGAATTTTTTAAAGAAGCCGACTAGGAATCCATTTGGGCCTAGTGCCTTGTCTGGGTTGAGTTGAAATGTAGCTACCTGTACCTCTTCCTTGTTGATATTTTGATAAAGGGCCTCATTCTTCTCTGCAATGATTACATTAGGGATGGAACTAAGAATCATATCCCTCACATTCCTATGTTCTGGTGTCTCTTTATTTAAGATTGCTTCAAAGAACCTTACTGCTTCATCATTGACTTCCTCCAAGGATTGTGTCATCACACCATCTTCCCTTTTGATCTATGCGATTATATTCCTGCTTCTATTTGCTATTGTTGTTCTATGAAAGTATTTTGTGATCTTTTCACCCTCCTTGAGCCAAGTCTCCCTGGATTTCTACCTCCAAAAACATTATTCTCTTTTTAGGATTTTAGCAAGTTCTCTTTTTAGTGCCTTTTTAGTTTCATATTCTTTTGTCCCCATCCCTTTCTTGATGATATGCTCATTTAATTATACCAATTCTTGCTCAATCCTATCCTTTTTTTGGAAGATGTTCTTAAAATGTGTCGTGTTCCAGTCTTTTAGCCTATTTTTCACATAGTTCAATTTCTTATTGATCTTGTATAGATTGGAGTGGTTGCCTAGTTTGACCTCATTCCACCAATTCGCTACCAGTTCTAGAATTTTTTTCGTCTCTTAACCACATGTTTTTGAACTTGAACAAGTTCCCATTTGGAGGTTCATCCAATTTGAGGGATAGCTACATCGAAAAGTGGTCTGACCCCGAGAAAGGTAGTATTAATAACTCATGCACATCAACTTGCCTTTCCCAATCTTTGAATAGAAAAAATCTATCCAACCTCTCTATTATGTTCGTGAAACCCTTCCTTCTATTTGACCATGTGTACACACCATTTTTGGATTGCAGGTCCATTAGTTGGCTATTGTCAATAAAATCCTGAAATTCTTGTTGAACATTAGTTATTTGACCAATACCCCCTCTTTTTTGCTCATTATTTAGAGTAACATTGAAGTCCCTTGCCATGATGCCCTTTTCACCCCTAATATTGACAATTCCATTGGAAATCTACTACCACGGGTTCCTCTTTTCTATGGTATTGATTATATGGGAAAAACAAGTTTTGAAGGGACCCGAAACCCTTTACAATTGTAGATACAAAATGCTACTCAGCGGATATCAGATCTCCTGGGATCAATCTGATCAGTCAATCCTTGGCCTGCTCCTTTATCAACTCAGAAAAATACAACTGGTCCTCTCTAAGCTCATTGATCTTGCGGAACAAGACCTCCAAAGAATCCACACTATTCTTAATAGAAATATGAGAGGCATGGAGCAATTTATTGATATCTGTGTTGGTCTCCAACACCTTGGCCTCTAAATCAGCTAGGCATTGTTCACATAAGGACTTGAAATCGGAGAACAAACATTCATGATAAACAATTCTATCAATAAGAATATCCAAAGTAGTTCCTTTCGAAATATTATGCACATTCTCCTTCAAACCCCTGATTTTGATGTTAACCCTGTTGAATTCCTGTAGAGTCCATTTTTCCAATTTGAAACTACCAGTGGCCCCTACCCTCACCATGTCAAGGAGCTCAAACATTGAGGTGGCATCATCATTAAGATAGGATAAGTCCTTTGAAAGGGGGTTAACCTTGAGAGGCTCCAACTTTGCATGCTTATGCTCAACACCCTCCTCCTCCTGCACATGTTTCTCACCAATAGGTTCCACATTTGGTGTGTCTCGAACCAGGGAATCATCAATTTCCACTGCCTTCTCCTCAAGAGCCTTCTCCTTGCAAAGCTTTGTGGTATCCTTTACCACATCTTTTGTGGTCTGGTTCCTCATTTTGGCGATGCACTTATAAGCTCTTCTGGGCTTCTCCTTGACCTCCACAGTCACAACATTCTTTTGTAAACCTTCCTCCTTACCTCCTACCTCAGCATCAACCTGACCAATATCCACAACATCGCCCTTGGACTTGGAATCCCCATACCCCACCTCTGTGTTGTTACCATCAGATTGGGAATCTGACTCATGAAGAATAAGCCACTTGGCTGCCCATTTTCCTTTAGGGTTACCCTTCTTTCTCTTCTTAGCAGGGGCAGTCGCAAGGGAAGAAGACCCTTCCTCACCTTCTTCATTCCACTCCTCTTCCTCTTCCATGTTGGTATTTGAACCAGAGGAGCTAGAATCATCACTTAAGGTCTTCTCCTTGCCCTTAATTGAGGTGGTAGGAATTAGGGCTTTAACATGCTCCATAGTTAACAATATAAGGCCTTTGTGCAAGACCGATGCCCTCCTATTTTTCAAGTGTGCATACACATAGACCTCCATGGAGGAGAAGAGAAAGAACGAAAAAGAAAGAAATAGCCTATTCCTAAAATGATTTAAAAGAGTAAAATGGTGGCCAAGGATTACATTGAACCTACCTTCCAGAGTCACATACCGCATGATAATTTCTGCTATTTCCACCCAAATCTTCTTGAGAGACTTCCACTCATAGCCCCATGCCTCCAACTTGATTAATTTTTTCCGTTCATCATCTTTAAAGAATTGAGCCATTTCCTCCTCATTGCTCTTCTTATCTTTGAAGAACTTGCGGCCACCCATAGGCAACCCAGCCATAGTAGCAATAAGCTCCTCATTGATGTCAACAACCATTCCCTTGATTTGGAGTTTATGATTGTGCCAATATGAAACAAACTCCGCCTAAGCGTTGGGATCATGCCCATGAAGCCTTTCCAGGGAAGGCGTAAAATTCACATGTTGGAGGATCCCCCATCTTTTTCTTTCTCAGACTCACACAAGAATGGGGCTCAATTCTACTTCGGTCACCCCCCATCTTCACAAAGATCAGAAGTAGAAAACCCTAGCAAGATGTGTTCAACTGAGAGCCAACAAGCCGAGTGATACCTACAAAGCATGTGAGTATAAATCCGGTACTGATGGTAAAATAAAGCCACCACATAGACTCAGCCAAATCCATCATTTCGCATTAAGATCTTAGCTACCTTAGGAAGGAGAGAGTACTCCTCCCACACTCTATATTCATTAACTCTGATAACTTCATTAGTGAAAAAATCTGCCAATGAATTTCCCTCTCGATAAATGCAAGAAACCTGAGTTTCCTCACAAGATCTCAAAATCATAATAGTATATTTGATCAGATGATCAACACTCTAGCTAGGCTTATGGGTTCCACATAGGCAGTTGATGATGTTTAATGAGTCTCCTTCCGCCCATAATTTAGAGTAGCTCCTATCCGCAATAAATTTAATACTTATAAACGCAGCCTCTACCTTAGCATAGTGATTTGTCTGATTTCCCAATGGGAGTGCCACCACGGCTAAGAGCTTTCCATCCTCATTCTTCTTTTCTATTGTAGATATTGGCCCATACACATTTATAATGACAAACTGCTCATTTCTTTGTAATATTTTACATCTTATCATTATCTAGTTCTCATTCTCCACTACAACCTCCCCTACTATTGTTAAGGGATTCCAAATAATACCTATTCCCCTGAGGCCCCTTCAACACCTACAAAACGTCCCTTTCATTGTCTCCAACAACATAGTCTTTTATCACTTTCCTCCTTGCTCAATTTTGTCTCTTGCAATAAAAAGATATTTTCCCTGGATCGGTCAATTTGAAATTTGAAAAAAATGCCATTTGTTAGGGGCATTGATGCCCCTAACATTCCATGTTATAACCCTCATTTCCCCTAGGGAAGGATGACATCCTTCCCCGACCTTAGTTTCATTTTCTCGGCCGCATTGGTTGCTATCTCCAACTTTTCCTTATTTGTTTTTGGTCCCCTTTTTCTTGATGTTTAGTTTTTTTAGTTTTGATTGTGATTTCTCCAACATTCTTTCTTCAAACAACTCCCCTTCCTATGCCTCCCCCATTTCCTCTTCAAAGTTTGGTTCCACCTCACTCTCTTCCAATTTTTTTGTGGGGCAACCTGCTTCGAGCTCTTGGATTCACTCTCTACTTCTTTTTCATTTTACTCCCCACTCGCTACTTTCATTCCATCCCCCTCTTCTCCATTTGCAATACCAGTTTGGGCTTCCCTTAATTCCTGTACTTCAACCAAAGTCCCTTCAACTTCCTTGGGTGGGGAGATTTGTTCCATTTGTTCATAGATCATCTTCATTCCACACAATTCTTCTATTGTTAGGTTGATGACCCAGTCCTCTTGATTTCCTGTGAGTGGATCTATGTTATTTTTTGGCACTCTCGCCCCAATGAAATAGCTATTGGATCTTCAAACCCCCCAATTCTAGGGGAGCAGATAGAGCTTCACATCAGGACCTCCTTTGTTGGACCCCCTGGCCAGGTCCCCATTCATACCCATTGGCTTTATTGACACTCACCCTCATGTTGCACTCTAATTTACCATGATCTTTAGACTTGCAAAGAAGGCACAGTTTCATTTGATCCTCCCTTTCCACTTTTTGGTTCTAGACCCCACCATCTACACAAATCTCTACTTCTTGGGGCAAAGCTTGGTGCAGAGCTAGTCCAAGACATATTCTAGTGTAGGTGCCCAGGTATATATCTTCAACATTTCTCTCCACCAAAATGAGAGAGCCTAAGCTCTTCCCAATCTCAATTAGTGTGTCATCATCCTAATACTCCATCAGAAGGTTGTAAAGGCGAACCCACACCAGAACTTCCTTGATTCTGTGATTCCAGGGGTCAAAATTAGGGTACCAATCAATCAAATGCACCCCAACACCGTCCAAGTAATGCATACTACTGCTCAAGACATTCCATTTTTATGCCTTGGAAGGGAATTCTACCAAGAAAAAATCATTAAGCAGTGCCCTAATCTAAACTCGATTGCCCCATTTCTCACAACACCACCTACCTATATCCTCTAAAGCACACCAACCACCCCCCATTTGAGAAAAATCCCCCTTTCTCTTAGTCTATCTATTGAATTTCTTATTCTATCCTTATCTTCAATGGAAAAATATTACAACACTTGCTCGGGGTGGATGACTTACCAATCAAGTTCGCATATTGATGTGATGGCCCTTCTTTTGCGATCACCTTCTCCTTCCCTTTCTAGGGCTCGCTCGTGCACTCCTTATTTCCAGCCATCTTATCATTCCAATTGGAAAAAGTATCCACCTTTGGGCCTTTTTTTTCCTAGAACCACCCACACCCTCTTCCCATCAATCTGTTCCAATTCAGAGCACCCCAATTATTGTAGCTGGAATTATGGATTGTATTCCTCCGGTTCGACCCACTGCTCCATTACCGGGAATCCAACCACAATATCACATCCATGGGAGTGCTTTTACACCTTCCCACCTCCTTTTTCCATGACTCGAGCCTCGATCATGGTGTCCCTTGCTGCAATATTCAATGTTTCTATTCTCTGGGTGGCATCTATCCACCCATCATCCACCTTCAAACACCCATTGCAGTATGTGAATTCCTTCCTCTTCCCTGCTTTTCGCTGCAAGTTCACCCTTTGATTTCCTATCCTCCTCGATATTGCCCCAAGCTTTCCCACCCAAGTCACCTACTCTTTTTCGATCCTCCTCGCTCATTTTTCGCTCCCTCTAATATTTATATTAATTTTATTAACATTGATGAATTATTATGCATTATGAAGCTAGTCTAATAGGTTGTCAATGCATAATGGAGGATTTTTTATTTTTCACCATGGTCTTATTGAGTGTGATAATCAATGAAAATGTACCGTATGCCATTACTTTTAGGCACAAGGACTATCAAGCTACCACATGGTGAAGAGCTAGGTTGAATCTTTCTTGATTTAATAGCTATTTTATTTGGTGTTGAATTTCATTATTCTCTTAAATAGATATGTGATATAGAGGAATATTTGGGAGAGGGAATTTGGAAATCAAATCAAATTGTTTTTGTACCATGCAATGTGTTGGAATGAACTTAAATTCTTTGGATACATCTTATTGTTGTAATAATACTTTATTAATCTTTTATCACTATGACAAGGTTGATGCATTTGTGTGAAATGATAGCACTTGCATGCTTTATTACACAAGTGCCTCTAGAAAAACCATGAGAAGCATAAACTTGTGTGTGTGGTCAATGATATTGTGACACTATTTAGTAGAGACTATAGTTAGTTTGGCATATGATGTCAACTCATGGAGGTTAAAGTACTATTTTCCAATATTTACTATCCATTGGTATGACATGGACTGATAAATGTCATAATAATCATACATGTATGTTCTTCCAAGTGGAATGACATAACATTTCAAAGACATGATTTCATAGATGATAGTGACCTACATAAGATTAATGGTATACTTGAAGGTGCATCATTCACAGTTCAATATTCTTACTATGCTACAAACATCTTAGAGAGTAGGGGTTTGGGCGCATGGTGGTAGAAGTACCTAAGCACTTGACTATATCATATGTGATGACATTCTTTTAGTTATTTTTTTAGTATTGAAGTGGAAAAGTTATTCGTTGACCCAACACTTTGTGTCGATAAAATGCTCATGTGTTCCTTTGAAGTGTTAGTTTTCATGGCATTGGTGTTGAGACATTGTGTCTCTTGATCTATATTATCAACTAATCCTTAGAATCTAATGTGTCTTGGTCAAAAAATGACTATAGCACACAAAATTCAATATTGTTATGGGAGTTGGTGTGGCGATGATGGTACCATATATCACATTGTTGCAACTTCTTACCCTTGTCCCTACCTAGCGAAGATGTTGGGGAAACTCTAGGGCTTTTCATAGGTAGTTTAAAGTATCACAACTACTTAAATGTATAGGGAAATGATGTTTGTATGTGAAAGGATTCTAGCTAGCCTCATATGTACCCTTGCTTTTGTGCATAAATAGATTTTCTTAAGCTTAGTCTTAACTTCAAACTTAGTATGGTGAAATATTGATAGAAGATGTTTTAAAATGCTTAGTTTTAGCTTCAAACTTGCATGAAATGATTGATAATGAACTCCATCTAAGCTTGAATAGATGGTGATAGTTCATTAATGGACTTGAGCACTTGATGTTGTTCAAGAAGGTTCTCATTTAGATGCATAGAGTAGTCATGGAATTTGTTGGTGTAAACTTATAATGAATACTCTTTGTGCTAGTATAATTGCTAGAACTTCATGTGCTCATCATCAAAATGTATGAGCTTAGGTTAAATTCCTTTACAAAGTATTACCAAAGAATCCCAGGATAAAATTGGCTAGCAATCCTTGCCACATTGTATGCTACATTTTTGTCACCAATGGGTCATTTAAATGGACATTTTTAACATCGACAAGAAAATCTTCTCTGTGTTTAGTGAAGTTGTTGGCGGAGAATTATGCTTTGAGTTATTGAATCTAAAAATATTTAGTGTCGAGGCTTTGATTTTTCCTTTGAAAGTAGGAATATCTATATCCACTTGAACTCTACAAGGATTATAATGTTACAAAATATTGGGTTGTTTGTGGTGTTGTGCTAGTTTAAGTTGATTTATAAACTTGTGGAACTATCTGAAGAGTTCCTAGCACTATGTTTCAAGGTGATGTTGAGCATTATTTGAATGTTCACTAAGACCTTTGATACAAATTCATCAACCATTTTCTTTGTCTTCAATGCTCATCTAAACATTCACAAAATAAACTAGATGTGTTGTACTCCCTTAGTCATTGTTTATGTGTTTGCACAAGCATGGAGAATGAGATTAGGTTTATACCAATGATTTGATTCAAAGGTGAGTTGATGAACACTTTTATAAATTAGCTAGTATTCAACAATGTTATAAAATTCATAAATGAAAATAGATATTCAAACCAAAGATAGATTTTAAAATGTTGAAGACTTTTAGTAGATATGCCACTTCTATTCATAGAGAATGTGAGAAAAATGTCAAGAGGATTTAGATGTGGATCTTTGGATTCCTCTCTAACTATACATGATGTACAATCCAAGTATTTACACATGGGAATACAACTAGGCTACTAGCTAGGTCTATGTATATGTTAACACATATCCAATGCATATAGACATGTGGTGCATGTGGATGGAATGCCACCAAGTGATAAACTTGTATGGTGTTATACCATGTGAAATGGACAATGCCATGTGTTTGATGCATACGGCGTCAAATGCTATACCTCCACAATGTTGAGCCTAGTGACACAGAGGTTGCCAAGAGTTGTGTGTATTGTTGCATATCATGTGGATGTCTATGTCTCACATGCATATTCTTCCTTGGTAAAAGCATGTGCAACAATGTGTAAGGCTACACTATATGCATGATTAATATTATGTGGTTGTGTGGATAATATGTACGAGGTGTTGTAATGAGATGCACATACATTGTGATGTGCGAGTTATGCAATACTAAGTGCATTGATGAAACTAATGAAATCGAAGTGTGAAGTTGTACTCAAATCATATGTGCCATTATATTTTGTCACTTGATACACTATGCTTGACTAATAGACCAACAATGTGCCTTTAGTATGAGACTTATCAAAATTAATGAAAAACCCTATCAATACTTGTTTTTGATGTTAGTAAAACACAAGAAAGGGCCTATACCCATTATAAAGAGTAGCCAAAAAGGTGAGAGGAGAATTTCATGAGGGGTAAGTCTATCGAATATTACATCAACAAGAAAAAAACAACATAGATCATCAACAAGACCACAAGAAAACAACATAAACAATACTAGAATAATAAAAGACCAAAACAAAAGAACAAAAATTATTGATTAACCAACTTCTTCAACTTACTCATCACTTACATTCTCTATTTAGAAAGTTCAACACCTGTTATATTAGAACAAAAAATATGATTAACTTCCCTCCTTATACTTAAAATAAAGATCAACCCAAAAAAGTAATCTCAACCTTGACACAAAAATACACCCATTTACAAACAAAAGTGAGTCCAAAACAAAGACATCCCCCTAGGCTAGGAAAAACCTTTGGAAAATACGAGACTTGATTTATATCTTGGTATTGTTGACACAACGAATACATTTCCTAAGACGTTTTTGCCGCTAGTGAAAATGTCAAGTCATTGTTTGTATACTCAGTAAGCCCGCATAAATCAAATTTCTGCCGACCAAGTTCGTAATTAATTAATTAACATAATCCCATGTGTTTGTCGTTGCATGGAACCTAAGGAGGCTCCACTTGGCGGAAATACCGAAGAAACCGAAACTAAAATTTACCGGAATGAGAGCAAATATATTTGAATAGTTTGCTAGTGCAAAGCTGCTTGAAAATGGCAGAAGAATGATGCAACACAATTAAAGAACCTAGTGGAGTTTTCTGCATGCTACTGTAGCAGACACAGACACAAACACACAATTATTTAAATAGACAGCAAAGAGCTTCTTGCAGCAGAGAAGAATTCTATATGCATAATGAAGCGTTCATGCTTCATACTTATACTGGAAAGCATCAAGTCTTTTTAGACAGAAGCATTATGGAAAGGTAAAAGTTTTTACATGATATTTGAAAACAGGTTGAATTTTGTGAGATACGGTTGTTGTCTCCTTTCTGTATTCTGATAGTTTTTTCAATTTTGCTTGTGTTTGGCATTCATTCAAGCTAGATGCCATACGTACTCATCCATTTATTGTTTTGTTCAAATACTTAAAATGGAGCGTTGTGCTTGGTTTAATGGCAAAAAATTCACTTCTTTGCAGGCAAACATAGAGAAAAAAACATCTATATGAAGATAGTCAGATGGTTTAAATATAGAGAACCTTTGTGTGGGGAAGTTCTTGTTATCTTTGCAGGCAGAATGATATCCTAAAAAGGGGCCTTGAAATGGACCTGGAAAAGGCCGTCGATTAACCCTGAAAGAACATGGACATCATTCACAACACCATTGATTGTTCTTGAAAGGGCATGGGCGGACTCCACAACATCAACGTGCTGTACATACGGTGAAATACTTAAATTCATTACAGGCAGGGATATTCAGAGAAAAATACTTAAATTAGGCCCCACAGAGCTATTTTATGAGTAGAGAAGAGCATGGAGATGCATCACCGTGCCTTAATCTCTTTATTTATGTTGGCCTATATAAGTTCTTTGCAAGCGGAGTCGGCTCCTTTGGCCTGCAATGTTTCCACCTTAAAGTCTTGTGTTGGATATCTATATTTTGTTTCGCCTCAAGAGCAGACTGCAGAACAAGTAGCAGATATGTTCAGTGTATCCCTAATGGATGTGGGGAGAACCTATGGAGATAAACCTGTATATGTGATCAATGTGACCTGCGGCTGTGAGCCCGGTTCAAACGAGTTCCTTGCCAATACTAAGTATATTGTTAGGGCTAATGATAGTTGGAATTCTATATCTTTGGCATTTGATGGCCTAATTTCTGTAGACAATCGAATTAATCTGTATCCATCTCAAAACTTGGGACTGAAGCTTCAGTGTGGATGCCAAAATGATGTGGGTGTTATGAACTATGCAGTTGTCTTAGGGGATACTGGGTATGGCCTTGAAACTCGATTCAATACAAACTGGAGCAGGATAGTTGAGCTAAACGGACTAGTGAATGAAAGCAAAATTGATGTCGGTCAGATCCTGTTTTTGCCAATGGCTTGTAAGTATCCTCCTGAATTTTTTGTTTATTTAAAGAGTTACAAAATGAACCATTTTTTAATTTCTCAGTACAATTTTCATTAGCATAGTTCTCTCATAAGGAAGCAATAAACTTGTATTTACTTTTTCATATTTTTAATTTTTGATATGTAAAGAACAATTGATGTTGATAAATATTGCAGCATGAGATAGCTAGGCTGTAAAGCTGAAAACAGAGATGATGTAACTGCCCTTTTGTGGTGTGGGCAACACTGGTCATCTGTTCCTTTATGCGTTAGATATTTTAGGAATTTGTTTGTAACTGTATCTGGTGGCTGCATGGTGGTCTTTTAGTGTTTTCTTTTTTCGGTTTTATGATAGGAGTCAATTGCTAGGAGGGGAGTTTTGGGTTGGGTAAGGATTTGAAGTGGTCTTGCTATTTGTACAAAAGAAGCTTTGAAAATAAAGGATTGGAAAGGGCTCTGCAATTTGCCCTGTATACTGCGTGGGTTTTTGTATTCGTTGGAACACAATAGATTATAAAGCAGAGAATCAATGGAGTGTTTGCATGATTTATTATGCTGTGTTCTTTGATGTTATGTTTTGGCCAAGTGAACCCTAAAGTTGGATTGACATAAGGTAGAATTATTTTAAAACTAGGTGAGATTGTTTCCTAATTGGTTTCCAAGTCTCCATAATGGATATGAATAATGAGCCAATTTGAGAAGAAATCATTTTTATTGGCATGGCCTTAATCTTCCTCTTTCTATGAAAAATATGGTTGGTGATAAAGTACTAGGAGAAAGGCATGTATTCCACTCCTCTTGTTAGTAGCCTTCCCAAATAACATATAAATCATTAGATTGCATTCTAAGAAATATGTTTTTGGATAAGAATGGAGGGTGAAAATGTAATGTCCCCTTCTCAAACCTGATCGTTCATGTGACCGTTGGCCTTTTTTCTGGAAACCCGAAGGCTAGTCGGAAGGTAAAATTAGGGTTTCCTATTTTTGAGGAGGTCTTTGCTCAGAGATGGTGGATTTAGTGGCGGATTCCTTCTGGGTTTTCAGAGGGCTTCGCAATGGTATGTTCATCTCGGCTTTCAGAGCACTTTGTGGAATTTACTATTTTTAGTAAATTCTATTTTTGGCAGTATTCGGGATGGTATCAGGCAATTGACTTTCCCCTTCAGTTGACTCAAGTGGCGTATTCAGTTTTGGACTTCAGAATGCAGTTCTGGGAAGACGAGCTCATTTCACTTAAAATAACATTATAATTAAAATGTTATTTATCACCTTGGCCTAGTCGAATGACTTAAGGTTATTTTAAAAGGTGGACTCAAAGGGTGGCGCCTTCATAAAGATTATATTTAATATTTGTTGAGTTCTCCTAAGTCAAGCAAATTAAATTGGGCGCATTTATCAAGGTGATGTTTTTAATTAAATATGATTATTGAGCTAAAGGTGAAAAGGACGCCATATTGAAGGAAGAGATTAGGGTTTGAACTTTGAGTTGGATTTTAGGGTTTCGTAAAGTCAAACGAAGCTTATAAAAGGGAAGTCTTGTGCATCATTTGGGGATCTTTTGACGACTATACTGTTATGCTGCCGGATTGGCTCTGGGACTGCTTCGAGGAATGAAGGCCTCCTAGCTTGGGCATCTCTTCTCGTTTGTAAGACAACGACTAGTGATGATTATTAGTCTAGTTTGTGAGTACTTTGGAGTTCGTGCATTGTAATCAGCATTCATCCATTTAGGATCAGTTTGAGCATATTAGAGTTTTCTGTTTTCAGCATCTTAGCTTTAGCAGATCCGTTGTTTTTATTCCTAAATCCAAAAATACAAAAATATATCTTATGGGTATTGCATAAATTCATTGGTCTAGACTAGGCGCCTCAATGTGCAAGGTTGTAGATTTTTTGGAGCATTGTCTGATTTTATAAATGAAAATCGCCCCTGTACTGGGCCGTACCATCTGCAGTCTCTTGGGATTCGTGCCTTTAAATATAAGCTGGTCTTTTGTCCTGTTTCTTGTTCCTAGGCTGAACGCCACCATCCTACTTGTGCTTTGCATTCAATATTAGGTTGTTTGATTGAGTTTTAAGGGAGATACGAGCTTTCCAAGAAATATCTATGTGCTGTTTCTATGATGAAAACACAGGTCTGTCAAACAGATTGAAGAAATCTGCATCTTGTTCTTGACGGGTGTGAAAGGATCTTAAGGTCTTGCGGCATACTTCATCGTGGGTGGTCAAGCTTGAAACGAGGTTGGATCTATTAATTAATATCTTCATTTTCAGTTTCATTTCTCAGCAAAGGAACGCTTTAATATTATTGCAAGCTTCACATATGTTGATTTGTAATTGATAGCAAGTTGTCATCTTCAAATTGTATGCTGGCAGTAGTACTGACAGTCTTTAGATCCTTGCTTATCAGATTGTAGTGTTCTTTCTTTCAGCATTTGTTATTGTATGTAATCCATCTCCGCCCTATGGTCGCTACTTACCCACTCGGGGTCAGCAAGCACATTCTGGGTGTTGAGTGTTTCAATTTTCAGTAGTCCTTTTCAAGCATTGCTTTGTATTCACTCCGTCATATGGTCGCCCCTCACTCCGCATTGGATTGGGTAGCACATACTTGACGTTGAGTTCTTTCCTGTATTTAGAGTAGAAGATCCTCTGACCAATGCTCGCCATCATCGGCGCCATCCTGGTTAGAGTTGTTTTCTTGCACGTTTTGGGTTATCCATCTAACCTTAACGGGTGCACTTGCTTGTAATGTTGTAATCTGTTAATTGAAAAACGAAAAAAAAATTGGCTCGGAATATTTCAGTGGTATCAGAGCCAAGATCTTGCCATCCTGTGAACAATCCGTCTATGAGTGACAGAGAAAAGAGGTACGCTGCAAGAGAAGACAAGAAGGTTGGAAAACAGTTCCAACTTTATTAGCCTCCAGAAGGTCAGACAGCTTCAGAAATCTTGAGGGCTCATTGGGAGTCGTCTCAGGAAACAGACATGGCAGACGGTGAGAGGTCAGTTGGGGGTAATGATAGGACTACCAACAACAGAGATGATAGTGGGAAAGGAAGAGAAAGATCCATGAGTCCCGGGAAGAGATTTGAAAAAAGATGGATGCCTTGATGGACATGGTATCTTTCATGATGGGGAAAGTGGGTCAGAATACCACTCCACAGAACAACTCAGGCCACAGAGGGGAGCATAGTGCTTCCAACCAGCATGATGAGCATGCAGCTCGGACAGTGTCAAACAACGCTTACATTTCTTCCAGGCCATTCAAACCCACCTTTTTGGCACCTGTAGACACTCAATGAGATCCTGAAGAGAATGCTTCATTCGTGGAATAGTTGAGACTGGGTCGTGCAGAGTATGATTCTCTACCTGCCGACATCAGGATGGACATGTCCTATAATGATTTCATGGATCACAAGAGGAAGAACAGAGGACAAGGGAGGCACTTTGATCAAAGAAGACCATCAAATCAAGGAGATTTGTACCAAGCAGTCAACAAAGTGATGCTTCCACACTTTGACGGAAGTGACACAAGTTCAGCCCGAGCTTGGATTCAAAAGCTGGATAACTATCTAGCTCTCAGACCAATGGCAGAGGAAGAAGCGATCAAGTTCGCTACGCTACACCTTGATGGGGTGGCGCACGAGTGGTGGTACCATGGCCTCGTTACTTTGGGTCATCGGTCTATCACAGCTTATGATGAGTTCGCCACTAGGCTCATCGAAAGGTTTGAGAAAAAAGATCCTGAGATCCATTTCAGAGAGCTTGCTCAATTGAGACAGTATGGCACGGTGGATGCCTACATTGCGGAGTTTCAGAGACTTTCAGTCATGGTGACTGGAATCACGGAGCGAAGGTTGGTGATTCTTTTCAGTGAAGGTTTGACAGAACCACTCAAAGGTTGGATTAAAGCCTTTGATCCACCAACCCTGCAAGAAGCCATGAAGAAGGCGAGAAACATGGAGTGGGCTGCTCCTAAGGCAAAATTTCAGTCAAACTCCCCTTTTCAGAAAAGGGATAAAGGGAAAAGGCCTCAACATAAAAATCATTTGAGACCTCAGAACAAGGAGTTCAAGAATCGCAATCCCTATGTCACCAGGTTGGATCAAGAAACCCTGAATGAACTCAGAAGAAAAGGGTTGTGTTTTCGGTGTCAGGAAAAATGGTCTCAAGACCATGTTTGTCCTAAAGGGGTTAAGTTTAATCAGATTGAATATTATTCTGCTGGGGAAAGTAGTTCTGATTTTTCCGACCAGCAATCTGATTTTGAAGAAAATGATGAAGCTAGAGCTCCAGAAGAGTCCGGAGATGAGAAGGGAAGTGGTGGAGTTTTAGCTCAACTTTCTAGTTTTCAAAGAAACGAATCATTCAAGGTTCGTGGGATGGTCAAAGGGCAGCGAATCGTTGCTTTGATCGATACTGGAGCAACTCATAACTTCATTGACGAAGTTGTGGTAGCCAAGAAGGGGCTGCAAACAGAGGAGTTCGAAGGATTCAAGGTCATGGTTGCCGATGGTTTTCATATTACTTGCACCAAGAAAATATCTAACATGACCATGCAGTTGGGCAACTACGAAGTCAAGGATGACTTCTATGTAGTTCATATTGGGGATACTGATGTCGTTCTAGGCATTCAATGGCTGCGATCTCTTGGAGAGATCTCTTTGAATCTGCAGACTATGGAGTTGAAGTTCCAATCAGATGGGAAGAAGATAGTTTTGAGAGGCATGTCCAATGGGGGTCCTCGAGTAGTGTCATTCAAAAGAATGGCAAAGCTGATCCGTCACGATCAAGCTGAGTGGGTTGCCGAATGCATGATACTTCCTGCTAGTCCTGTTGAGACTAAGCATGACCAACCTCCTGATATCCAGTCACTACTCACAAAGAAGAGCAAAGTCTTCGCAGATTTGCCTCCTGGACCACCACCTGAACGGGGTTCAGAACACATCATAGAGCTCAAAGAAGGAGCCAAACCGGTGATCACAACTCCATATCGGTATCCGAAGAGGCAAAAGGATGAGATCGAGAAGAATATTCGGGAACTTTTGGAGATGGGTTTCATACGCCCAAGCAAGAGCCCATTTGCTTCTGCAGTGGTTCTTGTGAAAAAGAAGGATGGTACCATGCGCATGTGCGTGGACTATCGTGCTTTGAACCAAAGCACTATCAAAAATAGATACCCCATTCCCAGGATAGATGAGCTCATTGATGAGCTACATGGGGCTAAGTTCTTTTCGAAGATAGATTTGAGATCGGGTTACCATCAGATACGAATGAGGGGATCAGATGTGGAAAAAACAGCCTTCAGATGTCACTATGGCCATTTTGAATTCTTAGTCATGCCATTTGGGTTGACTAACGCTCCGGCTACCTTTCAGTCTTGCATGAACCGTGTCTTTCAGAAACAGTTACGGAGGTTTGTGCTGATATTTTTTGATGATATTCTGATCTACAGCAAGACTTGGGAAGATCACCTCAAGCACTTGGAGGAAGTGCTTAGTATCATGGAATCTGAGAGTTTGTTCGCAAAAGCTTCCAAATGTGAATTTGGAATGGTGGAGTTATTGTACCTTGGCCACATAATCAGTGCTGAGGGAGTAAAGGTGGATCCGGAGAAGATCAAAGCAGTGGTTGATTGGCCACCACCTGAAAATTTGACTCAGTTGAAAGGTTTTTTGGGCCTTTGTGGTTTCTATCGGAGGTTCGTTAAGGGGTATTCACAGAATGCGGCTCCCCTTACTGATCTCACCAAGAAGGGAGCTTTTGTTTGGTCAGAAAAGGCTCAAGTTGTTTTTGACAAATTTAAGAAGATCATGAGCTCGTGCCCAGTTTTGGCCATTCCTGATTTCTCCAAGCCATTCGAGCTGCAATGTGATGCATCGGGTGAAGGAGTGGGGGCTGTCCTGATGCAAGACAAACACCCTATCGTGTTTGAGAGCAGGAAATTACGAGGTGTTGAAAGGACATACTCGATTTATGACAAAGAAATGCTTGCTATTATGCACGCATTAGCCAAGTTCAGGCAGTACTTGGTGGGGAACAAATTCGTGGTTAAGACTGACCACAATAGCCTCAAGCATTTTATGCACCAGAAGGATCTAAATGAGAGGCAACAGAAATGGGTGAGTAAGCTTCAAGCTTACGACTTTGACATTGAATATGTCAAAGGGAAAAATAATGTCGTGGCCGATGCTCTCTCCAGAAGGCCTCATCTTAGCTCATTGTGTGAGCTTACTGCAGATTGGAGAGACATGTTGCTTGCTGATTATGCCAAAAATCAGTTTGCAACCAGCATTCTGGAAGGTACTTTCCATGATGAAAGGTACCAGGTGGTTGAGGGATTGATCCAGTATAAGGGAAGAATCTTTCTAGTGGCTGATTCTAAGCTCAAGAAGAAGATTCTTTTGAATTTTCATGACATTCCAGTTGCTGGTCACCAAGGTTTTTTCAAGACCTATAGGCAGATCCGAGAAAGGTTTTCTTGGAAAGGTTTGAAGAGAGAGGTTCAACGCTACATTCAGGAATGTCCTGTTTGTCAAGCAAATAAAAATGAGCATACATTGCCAGCCGGTTTGCTGCAACCACTTCCAATTCCCAATCAAAAATGGGAAAGCATTTCAATGGATTTCATCACTGGGTTGCCCAAGGCCCAAGGGAAGGATTGCATTTACGTGGTAGTTGACAGATTAACCAAGTTTGCTCATTTCTTTGCCATTACCAGCACTTTTTCTGCAGCCCAAGTTGCAGATTTGTTTTTTCGAGAAGTGTTTAGGCTTCATGGGTTGCCAAAGAATATTGTAAGTGATAGGGACAGCAAGTTCCTAAGTACTTTTTGGCAGGAAGTTTTCAGAATGAGTGGTACTGTGCTCACTCCAAGCACGAGTTATCACCCCCAAACTGATGGGCAAACAGAAGTGGTGAACAAGTGGTTGGAAGGCTACTTGAGAAATTATGTGTCAGAACAGCAGAAAGCTTGGGTTAAGTGGCTGCATATAGGCGAGTACTGCTACAACTCTACCTTCCATATGTCAATCAAAATGTCTCCTTTCTTGGCACTCTATGGGTATGAAGCACCCAGCTTTGCAGATTTGGTGTTTGGTGACAGCAAAGCACCATTAGCCAAGGATTTGTTGCAGCATAGTCAGGACATAATGAGATCCTTGAAGGATAATTTGCAGATTGCACAAAATCAGCAGAAGTTGTATGCTGATCAGAAGCGTGTAGAGCGTTCTTTTGAGGTTGGGGATATGGTCTATCTCCGCTTACAACCTTATAGACAGTCTACTCTCAAGAAGAGTGGAGCTGAGAAGCTCAAACCTCGCTTCTATGGGCCATTTAGGGTCATCAGAAAGGTTGGGGCAGTAGCTTATGAATTAGAGCTACCATCAGATAGCAGAGTACATAACGTCTTCCACGTGTCTCGCCTTAAGAAGGCACTTGGACACAATGTGGTTGCTTCTTCACAGTTGCCACCGTTGGATGAAGAAGGACAGTTGGTTCTAGTTCCCGAGGAGATACTTGATGTCAGAGAACGTTCCTTGAGGAATAGAACTATCAGAGAATGTTTGGTAAAATGGAAGAACCTGCCTATGGAGGATGCCACTTGGGAAAGTGATGAGATTTTGCAGCATCCTAGTTTGTGATTGCTTGAGGACAAGCAATCTTGGGGAGGGCGGACTGTAATGTCCCCTTCTCAAACCTGATCGTTCATGTGACCGTTGGCCTTTTTTCTGGAAACCCGAAGGCTAGTCGGAAGGTAAAATTAGGGTTTCCTATTTTTGAGGAGGTCTTTGCTCAGAGATGGTGGATTTAGTGGCGGATTCCTTCTGGGTTTTCAGAGGGCTTCGCAATGGTATGTTCATCTCGGCTTTCAGAGCACTTTGTGGAATTTACTATTTTTAGTAAATTCTATTTTTGGCAGTATTCGGGATGGTATCAGGCAATTGACTTTCCCCTTCAGTTGACTCAAGTGGCGTATTCAGTTTTGGACTTCAGAATGCAGTTCTGGGAAGACGAGCTCATTTCACTTTAAATAACATTATAATTAAAATGTTATTTATCACCTTGGCCTAGTCGAATGACTTAAGGTTATTTTAAAAGGTGGACTCAAAGGGTGGCGCCTTCATAAAGATTATATTTAATATTTGTTGAGTTCTCCTAAGTCAAGCAAATTATATTGGGCGCATTTATCAAGGTGATGTTTGAATTAAATATGATTATTGAGCTAAAGGTGAAAAGGACGCCATATTGAAGGAAGAGATTAGGGTTTGAACTTTGAGTTGGATTTTAGGGTTTCGTAAAGTCAAACGAAGCTTATAAAAGGGAAGTCTTGTGCATCATTTGGGGATCTTTTGACGACTATACTGTTATGCTGCCGGATTGGCTCTGGGACTGCTTCGAGGAATGAAGGCCTCCTAGCTTGGGCATCTCTTCTCGTTTGTAAGACAACGACTAGTGATGATTATTAGTCTAGTTTGTGAGTACTTTGGAGTTCGTGCATTGTAATCAGCATTCATCCATTTAGGATCAGTTTGAGCATATTAGAGTTTTCTGTTTTCAGCATCTTAGCTTTAGCAGATCCGTTGTTTTTATTCCTAAATCCAAAAATACAAAAATATATCTTATGGGTATTGCATAAATTCATTGGTCTAGACTAGGCGCCTCAATGTGCAAGGTTGTAGATTTTTTGGAGCATTGTCTGATTTTATAAATGAAAATCGCCCCTGTACTGGGCCGTACCATCTGCAGTCTCTTGGGATTCGTGCCTTTAAATATAAGCTGGTCTTTTGTCCTGTTTCTTGTTCCTAGGCTGAACGCCACCATCCTACTTGTGCTTTGCATTCAATATTAGGTTGTTTGATTGAGTTTTAAGGGAGATACGAGCTTTCCAAGAAATATCTATGTGCTGTTTCTATGATGAAAACACAGGTCTGTCAAACAGATTGAAGAAATCTGCATCTTGTTCTTGACGGGTGTGAAAGGATCTTAAGGTCTTGCGGCATACTTCATCGTGGGTGGTCAAGCTTGAAACGAGGTTGGATCTATTAATTAATATCTTCATTTTCAGTTTCATTTCTCAGCAAAGGAACGCTTTAATATTATTGCAAGCTTCACATATGTTGATTTGTAATTGATAGCAAGTTGTCATCTTCAAATTGTATGCTGGCAGTAGTACTGACAGTCTTTAGATCCTTGCTTATCAGATTGTAGTGTTCTTTCTTTCAGCATTTGTTATTGTATGTAATCCATCTCCGCCCTATGGTCGCTACTTACCCACTCGGGGTCAGCAAGCACATTCTGGGTGTTGAGTGTTTCAATTTTCAGTAGTCCTTTTCAAGCATTGCTTTGTATTCACTCCGTCATATGGTCGCCCCTCACTCCGCATTGGATTGGGTAGCACATACTTGACGTTGAGTTCTTTCCTGCATTTAGAATAGGAAGATCCTCTGACCAATGCTCGCCATCATCGGCGCCATTCTGGTTAGAGTTGCTTTCTTGCACGTTTTGGTTTTCTCCTAACCTTAACGGGTGCACTGCTTGTAATTTATAAATTGAAAAACGAAAAAATTGGCTCGGAATATTTCAAAAGGAATTTCTTTGGTGGCCCAAGATGTGTAGATTCTTTGTAGGAAGCAAGGAGACTTGGGGATACCTGATATTAGAGCTTAAGGAATAGCCCTTGCATGTATGTGGGTTTTTGGAGCTATGGCAAGTGAATCCACTTGGTAGATACTTATTTGTGCATTTAATCTTTGAAAAATGCATATTTAAGGAATTAGGTGTCCTTTTTAGCTTTGTGATGTTATTTTTTATTCCAAACCCTTTGTGACAACTAGATCGACATCTTGGAGGAGGTTTTGGGTGCCCTAAAAAGAATTCACTAATGTTCTTCATTGGTAGTTTGACAATTCATTTAATACATGGGACCTTGTCTCTAGACCTATTTAAAGATTTTACTCTTCTCATGGACATCTTAGACTCTTGTATTTTTGTGCAAGTAAGAGATTAGAAAGAGCTAGAACTTTTTCTAGGGAAACCTTTGGAATCATGAGGTACAACAATGAATTTCTTTTGTGAGCTAAACAAACCTCATATTCTCATTAGGATAGATAAATGAATGCTCCAAGAACATTGTGAGATGATTCTTCAAAGTTGTTTATTCAAATTGCAACTTCAAGAGTCATGCTCCCATTCAAGAGGCTAGAAATGAAGACAAGAAATTATTTCCATAGTTATATGAAAAAAAAAATGTATCATGTATTGAGGCATACCTCATTCATATCTTCTAGATTAAACAAATGATGGAGCGTCCTGGACGTAGAAGTGAGATGGAAAAGGCGATGTCACTCCATATGGAAAGTGAACTTTTTTTAAACTATAGTTATTGGAATGGCTAGTTATATATCAAGATCTAACAATCAATTTTGTTTGTCTAATGTTCGCATTTCAAATTCTTAGTGTGTACTATGTGGAAAAGAAGAGACAATACTCACATCTTTTGGATATTTATACTATTAATAGATTATGGACTTGGCTAGAAGATGAATCTGATTTTATTTAGATGGAACCCTATCTTGGCAAGGACCTCTCTTGGGTAAATTTTGGATGATTAAGGATAGATACAAAACAATATGGTATACAATTTGGCTTTGCTATGAGCTTTGTAGGTAGAACAAAGTTGAAGGAAACTTTTGAGGAGGAAGCTTCTACTAGAAAGCTATGAAAATTGATGATTTTCAAGGAGGAGATGGCAATGCAAGTTAAAATTTATGATAAATGAATTTGTAACACTATTGATTCACTTATAAATGGTACTAAGTCCAGAGTGCTTTCTTTCTTGCATATGTAGGGAGATTCTTTCCTAGTAACCCTATTGTTAACTTGGTGTACATGTGTTGTGCCCATACAAAATTTTCATATGGTGTAAAGTTTAGAGTTAACATCTATTGTTTTTCCAATTGCAAGCCATGATTAGGTCTTGTCTTGTTATCTTTGTGGCTCTTTTTTTAATGTTTGCAAGATCATGGAAAAAAGTTCTTGAATTCATCTATCTTGGTGTAGAAAGCGAGACTGCTATTGAAGATATTTAATAAGTCTAAAAATCAATGCACTTAATATAGGAAGAAGTTCATAATTTCAAGTTTTTTGCATATAAAGTGTACACCCTCATGAAGGGAAGATTCATTCAAATTCAACTCTAGAGTTTACATTCAACATTGTGCACCTATAAGGGGGAATTGAAGTTGGGTTTAAAACTTGAAAGAATTTGTCAAGTGTTTTTTCCAAGGACACATGTGACTAAAGAGATGAAAGTCAAGTTTCAAATTCAATGTAGAAGTGCAAGTTTGAGACTAAGAGGCACACCTTTGAGAAGGAGGCATTAAAATTAAAAGAATGGCTGAGAATGGTATTGAGGTGTGCACCTAGAGTTAAGGGACACACTTGAAAAAGGTAAAGTCTAAAGTTCCAGTTTCCATTGTGAGGTGCACATCTAAAACTAAAGGGTGCACCCAAAATTGCTAAAGTTCTAGTATCCATTGTCATGTGCATGTGGGAGCATGAAGTGCATACAATTGTGAATAGGAAAATTGAAATCTAAGTTACATGTATCTAGGTACATGCTTGACGTACAAGGGTGTGTTTCAATTAAGAGTAAAATCAATTTAAAGTCAAAGATGAAAATCTAGTTATGAGGTGTGCATGGCATGCAAAAGTGCACACCTCAACTTAAGTGAAACTCTTTTTTCAAAATTCATTTGTTGAGATGCCCACCTAGTAGTTAGGTGCATCCTCATCAAAGGAAAATCAAATGTTCAAAAATCATGGTGTATAGGTGCATGTGAAAGTGTTAGAGGCACACTTGATAATGGAGATCAAAAGTCTTCAAGTGTTATATTGGTAGAGGTGTGTAAAGAGGAGAAGTGCGCACCTCAACGAAAGAGTGAATTCAATATGCAAACATCCAAAAAAACCTTTGTTAGGTGTGTATTTGAAGTGCAAGTGCACACCTTGCCAAATAATTTTTCTAGCTCACATCAATGTTTGAAAACTCCATTTGAGGCATGCATGGCTTGAATAGGGGCACACTTATACAAAGGATTTTACTCAATTTTTTTTCACCTTGTCAAGGGCATACTTCAACAAAGGGGGTTTGAGTTGATTGATTTCAAGGAAAACTTATATTCATGAGTGCACACTTAACAATGAGAAAGTTTGATTCAAAGAGGGGTTAAACATGCTATATGAGGTGCACCCTTTCATGAGGAAGGAGCGTCCAAAAATTGAAACAAAAGACTGTTATTTAAAGTGTGGAAGTATCCCTATTTATAGCTAGAATAATTAATCAAAGTAAAAAGAAAATCCTTATTTAGGATAGATCAAAGATGCATAATAATATTAGTTTTGTTCATTTAAATAGAAGTGAGTTTTGTGTTAAAATAAAGGTAGACATTGTTCTTTGTCAAAGGTAAAATAGAATGCAATAGGAGGGCATGAACAATAGAATGTAGATAGCAGCAAAATGTGAAAACATTAGAAAAAAGAACACAAATCAACCTGGAACAAAATGCCAATATTAGACCTTTTGATAATAGCAAATGCCAATTTTAAAGTAAACAACCTAATTCAAAAAGATTAGTGTACCAAATTAGCAAGTCATCACAATAGCATAGAGTTTTCATAACAACAAAAAGCTATTTTCAGAGGAAATCAGTTATTTTTAATAGTCTGGACAATGGTAACAACAACTTGTTTTCTTCAAATTATTTCCATCATCAACAAAATCAAGTTGAAATAGATTACCATAAGTTCATGTTATTATCAAATGATTTTGTTCTCACAAGGTTGTTATTCAAAAGATTTGGAGTTTTCATAAAAAGTCAAAACCTAGAGAGGTTTTAGAGCAATATTTTGAGCCAATTTTTGTCGAAAGATTGTTGGACGAAAAGGGATTTCAGATTCAAGGTGTCAAGAGAACGTCAATATTTCAAAGAATATTTAGAATTTATCCATGACCAAAACAAAGGAAATTTTAGAACCATTTAGAGCTGCCTATCCAAAAGTCTATTTTTAGTCTATGCTTTTTTCAGCCACCACCATTTTCAAGGTAAAGAGCATATTTTGAGATTTGTTATTTTTAGCTAGAGCTATTTATATTCCTCATTGTTTTTAGCGATCTCTATTTTTAGCACCATGTACTATTTTTAGCTTAGAGTCAACTGTTGTTAGATCATTTATGTTTAGATCTCTTGTCATGCAAGAGATCTAATCTTTAAGTGTTAGCTTATAATAATTCCTATACTTAGTCTTATTGGTAATTGCATGTTTTTAGATTTAGCATTAGTGGATAGAAGTTGGCATTGCATGCAAGCAATTTTTTCTTAGGTAGAAGTCATAGTTAGCTTTTGTACTATTTTCTCAAACAATAGTTTTGTAAACCTTCTAAATAAGTGCCATTTTCACTTGGATTTCTAATGGTAATTTTCAAGTCTTCCTATTGCTGAAATTGTTGTTTATCAAGTATTTATTACTGTTAATCCAAATTTAATATTTGTTCAATAGAATTTAGTTTGCCTATCTTTCTCCTATATCGCTATTGAGATGTTTTTAATGTGTTCTGAGGGAGATTAAATTATTTTTAGTGAGTTTATAGGCTTTTTATTTCAAGTTTGCTCAAAGTTGAATATTGTGGCTTTGTACTAATCCCTTAATTTGATTTATCAATTTATTATTCCCTTATGTGTTTTAACCTATTCAATTTTATGTGTACTTGCACTATTCAATCTTTACTTTTAGCTAAACAACATTAATTTGTAGTTGTAGGATTTATTTACAAAAAAAAACATAAAGAATCTTTTGTTTAGCATTGAAGTGTGCATGAAGGTGAATACAAAAAGATACACCTTAGTTTTATTCAGCATGTGCATGAAACACCCTAGAAAACATTGTAAATAGCAAGTACATATTGTGTATATTAGGTTAAATTTTCATTTATGGAGAGCTTCCCTTTCTAGTTCAAAGAGTGGTTCTATTGTTTCGTATTATGTCACATTGAAAAGTATGGATTAAAACCTTACGGAAATTTGAAATGAATTTCTAGTTCTTAAAAGTAACAAAAAATGCATTTCTTTCTCCTCCACAAAATATTTTCAAGGAGAAGAGGAATCATATTGAAATGGCCTTCTTGTAAATGAAAGAAGTTTTTCTGGTAAGAATAATTGATTCTAACTACAAAATGAAGTAGCCCAAGGATGAAAAAATGGTTAAGGAATAATATTCAACATAAAATATGCAAGTCTAGCTTTATAATCTTCTTGCCTTGCCAATTTTGTCATAGGCACATTGCTTGTCCTCTTTATGGTGCCACCTTTTTGTTTAATATTTTCCATTTACATCTAGTCTTATTTCATCCTTCCATGTTTTCTAGAAATGTTCAAGGATTTGTATTCCAATTAATGCAACTTATTTCTATTTAAGTTACTAATGCTGTCGAGAACCCTTGGTTCTCAAAATGAAACCCTAACTGTGATTTGATGTTTTTTGCAAATTTGTGTTTTTTTTGTATTTTGATGAGTTTTCAGGCAGAATTGTAAAGCTGCGATTTCTCTCAAAATTGCTAATAAATTCATACAAATTTAAATAACTCTAGAAAAGCTTGGGAAATGATCAGAGAAGGTAGGCGCACTGTTTATTATTACTTCCAGAGCATTTACAATACAAAAATCTGAATAAAGCATGAGTTACAATAAATTTATTGAAAAAACCTGATTTCTCTTTAATGGCGGCTGTAGCAGCAATAAATGCACATAGAAATTAATAACTCCACTTTGCTCTCCAGTCACAGCAAGAAATAATCCCCAGTACCAAGGCGCCCAAGAAGAAAACACCAGAAGTTGAAGAATACAGGCGTTCCTCTGAAGATGTGAAAGTACGGCCAAGAAAGGTACAGAAAAAGTACGGCTGACAGCAATAAATGACAAGGTACGGCCTCCAAGAAATGTTGCCAGATCTCTGGAAAGTGTCCTCTGATGAAGTCGCCTTATTGATCTGATGAAGATTCTCTGCTAACACTGAATAACTGACTCAATAAATCCAATATGTGATCTCTGTATGAAACCACCAAGTGCAAGCTTCAGCTGGTATTGCACAGCCTCAGTCTGCCTGATCTCTGAAGAGTTTTCGTTCTCCAGAAACGATCGTCTGCCAGAAACCCTAGGGTTTGCAAACTCCAATGCTCAGAGCAATAAAGACAAAATTGAATAATAAACAGGATAGTTCGATTTTGTCTTAACTGGTAAATATATACTCCTTGAAGAATTTCGACCCACTCTCCTTTTAATTGATCATTTAAATAAATGACTTAATTTCGCACTTTTTAACTTAGGAGAAATAATTAATTAAATGGCGCCTCAATTTAATGAATAATAAATATTCACTAAGTCACAAATTAATACTTTATTATAAAGTATAATAAATACTTTATAACTGGCCATTTTAATTAAATATTTAAATATTTCAATAAAGTGACTTTAATATAAAGTCAAATTATTAAATATTTAATAAATCATTAATTACTCCTTATTTCTCCGTCTGATCACCCAACTGCTGAACTGGGTCGACTCTGAGCTGAAAGGTTGAACCAGGTGCCCTGCCAGAAATAGCAGCTTCCGCTTGACCTAACTTTCTAAAAATAGAAAGTTCCTGAAAATGCTCTCTGGAAGAATCTGCGAAGGCCCAACCTGACACAACTGCAAAACTGGAGCTATCAAACACTGAGCAACTGCTCCGGATGATCCTCTGCACACTCCTGTCAGCCTACGAGGATCGAAATGATAGGCTAACCTCGACAAACAGTGTCAGCTAAAACGGGGACATGACAGTTCGCCCTCCCTGAAATTGCTTGTCCTCAAGCAATCTCTGCAAATACAGCTGCACTGCACCACCTGGATCCCAAGGATAGTACCGGACAATGTTCCTGCTGGCCACAACTGACTCCTGTAACTCCCACAACTGATCAGCAAGAATAGGATACCATTCCCTATTAACCTCAGTGCGGTCCGGCATAGGATCAAGAAACTCAGAAGGAGGCAAGTCAAACGACGAGCAACACTTACCCCCTAAAACTGCACGAGATATACTATCATCCAACATATCAAGTACGTGCATGCTAGAACTGTGCACCTGAAACAAATTGTGTACCGGCGGATCAATCATGAAGCCATATGCACTCTGCACCATATACACACTGTGATACTCCTCCGTGAGCTGAGTTTGAAATCCCGGTGCACTAGTAGGATCCCAAACGCTATCAACATTACTCTGCTCAAGACCAGGATCAGGTGAGTGACCCATATCGAACTCAAAGAGTGGATTGTC